>KE647367.1:36244-51963 GCA_000447185.1 Vairimorpha apis BRL 01 | reverse complement strand
AAAATTTTTATATTGAAGTAAAACATATTTTTTAAATAATGAAGTACTTTAAAATTTGAAATTCAATTTTATTTTTATTTCAAACATAACTATTAACTTATCAAATGATTTTATATAAGAATTTTTTAAACATGTAAAGATATAAATATTTTTTATATTTATTTGATAGAATACAAAGTTTTTTAAAAACATAAGAAAAAAAAATATTATTTGTCTTTAAATTTTTTGGTATCAATATTTAATTTATAATATTATCATTTATCCTAAGATTAATCATTTTAAATAAAAAAATTACTATTTTGAAGTTTAAACAATTTTAAATTTTAATATTTTTTTGTAATGAATAATTTTTTTGAAATTAACAAACACAATAAATCATAATGTAAAAAAAATTTTTGTCTGACATTTTTAGTTTTCTGTTTTAAATTTTTTCGATCAATATATTATGTCTTTGCTTATCATAAAAATGGGTTAGAATTATTCAAATATATAACATTTTATGTAAATTTTTACAATTTTAAAATTATCTTTCATTTTCACCTGTGATTTTTTATTATATTATATATTCTTAATCTATCTTATTACTTACTACATTTTATATTAAGAAATTATATCTTTGAATTTTTCGATTTTTAAAATAATATAAAGGTATTTTATAGATTTTAAGATTTGATTTTTTATAATTTTATATTGTGTGTAGTTTTAAACTAAAAATATTTTTTACTTACAAATGTTTTTTAAGATATAATAACTATATTTTGTACTTTTATTTTTTATTATTAAATAAAAAAATAACTTCTAAACCATTATGAATTTTAATATATTTTTCTTAAAATTTTTTCTATCGGATATCGTTAAAAAAAATCAAATAGTAATTAATAATTTTTAAATATAATTATTTGGCATTTCAAATCAAATATAAACAATAAAATTAAAGTTTTTTTCTTCGAAATCATTATATTAAATAGTTATCGTTCTTAAAAGTATAGTTTATATCTCTTATTAAACAAACTTTTTATATTCTCTATAACATACATGATAGTGTCTTCTTTCTCTAGATTGTCGTCGATAATATAACATAACTCAAAAGTATAGTTTCTAGACTTTTATAGTACTTTAAATAAATGTATGCTTTATATCTATACCGACCTCCATTCATTGTAAATGCTTCTGTTGTATTAAGTCCCCACACCATCCCATGTTATTAACATATGTATAATTTTAGGTTTTTACAACATTTAAGAACGCTAGTAAATAATTCTACATCTTTTCCAACTCAAAGTGTTGCATATTATGTAAGCATGTAATATCAACTTTAACAAGTATAAAATAAACCTTTTTGTCAAAAATAAATATTTAAGGTCTATTGTTTGCATATGTTTAAGTTTTGTATAAATTTAATCTATGCAAGATCATTTTCCATTAACTCTCACATGTAGTAATTGCCATTTTTTAAATCTTTTAAGTCATATTTAAGATAGTAAATGATGTAGAAACTATACTACTTCATTTTGTCTTTTTGCATATTCATGGTCAAGTATTTTTCACATCTTGTTGTAAGTAGAGATACTTTATATCTAGCCTTGAAATAATGTTGACAAGTTAAATTTGCTTCTCAAAAGTCATTTCTGTTTTAGATATAGCAGAAGAATGCCTCTTCTTTAGTTTTAATATATTCTCTATTTAATGAGATAAAATAGTAATTGATATTAGCTTACAAATTTGTTTTAGTGATTAACAGCTTTGGAAATTAAATGTTCTTTTTTATCTCGCTGTAAATGTATGCCTTTTATATTATTTCATTACTTCTCTATTTTTATATATTTAAATTATATAACCTTTAAATATATCTTTATCAGAAAAACGAGTCTTGTAATCTTCTTCGATTTTGAGAACTTTGTTCTTTTGTAATATTTCTTTATTTTTTTATGCATTTCTCACTGTTAACGGTGCATGCATTCTTCTTCATCTTCATACTTTATAGACCAAGACCTAATTTAGATTGATGCAAATATAATCTCACTTTACATTATAGATGCTGATTAACGTTTTTCTTTAAAATCTGCAGGTTTAAGATGTTTCGAAAATATTTAGTAGTACAAAAGAAATTCCTAAACGTTAAATGTATTAAATTAAAATTTTGGTATTTATCACAAAATGACAAAGTTTCTTCACTATAGATTGCATTTATTACTCATAATTAAAATTATTCTTGAGTTTGCTTGCCTTGCTTTCTTATTTTATGCTAAGTTTTTTGTATAAGCAAACTTTCAAATAAAACAATAGTATTATCAAAACTTTTCTAAATTTAACACTATCTCAATTGTGTTTAAGAAATGTTTACTTCTTGTATAAAAAAATTAAAGGTAATGTCAATCATTGTCAAGATCTTAAGATTATTAAAAAGCAAAAAATAGTTTATGCTATGAAAGATAATCTCACAATGCATTTTCACTTTAAATATTTGTAGTAAAGTTTGCAGCTAAACAAATTTGTACATTATACAAATAATATTGTGACAAGGAATCTTCTTGTTAAATTTCTTTCACTATTGGTTTATTCAAATTTACCTTCCTTCCTGCTTTTAATTTTAGTTTCTATCAGAAATTGTTTTTACTAGGAATCATTAATTTATTTGACAAAATTAGCTTTTTAATTATTTGAGAAAATAATTGTGTTTAACATAATTGAACGCCCTTTATATCGATTCTGCTAGCTTTTATTTTGGTTTAATTCGCCTTGTTTATGCCAATATTGAACAGAGCTTGGCTTTATACTCCTTGGACCCTCTCTTTTGTACCAAGATGGTTCTCCAATAAACACGCTTTCTACCTATAATTGCCACTTCTGTGACGCATTTTGTAGTCAACTTGTAGAGGTTAGACATGCAAGGAATAGGCTCAGAAGGCAGCGTTTTCATGGGTGTTCTTGTTGATGTAAGGTAAGTAATACTTTGATACAACCAACTACTCTGATACATTTCTTCTGAGAATATATCATTATCAACTCTATAAAGATACATATGTAACGAAGTTATCATATAAATTTCAATTTATAAACTACATAACACTAGCAGTTTTTAGCATCGGCTTAATTTCAGGATGTTCACAAACTCGATAGATGTCAAAAATTATCAGAAATATTTTCTAAAAATAATATAATTAGTTTTTTTAAGTCTTTAAAGTATAAATTGATTATTCTACACATTAAATCTGTACTTTAATTTCTGTAAGTTAAAATTTATGCTAGTAATTCGATTTTTGTTTATGATCAAGACAATATTTGCTTCTTTATTCTGACTAAATTATTTTTTGAATTATGGAAAGTTTCTTATCTTTCATTCTTTAAAGTTTTTTACATACTGATGTACTCAGTAAGATTTTGTATGAAATTAGATAGATCTAATACTTATTTAACAAAATATTTATTTGTCTAATATTTTCATCGGAGATTTTGTTTTTATCGTAGTCTTGCTCCAATCTTTAACTTTTTCAAAAGATCTACAGAAAACACAAACATTTTATTTTTAATAATTCTTTCTTTTTATAGTTATGATGTTTTCTGTTTACCCTTTGTCTTAATAGTATATCTTTACAGCTTCAAAATCAAATCAAATTTCTGACATATTTTTAAGGTATTGATTTGTGACATTCTCGCTCATTAAACTATCACATTATTTAGAAGTCTATGGTTTCTTTTTCAAATATAAATTTTCTTGTTATTTGATCTTCTTCTACTTTTTTCTTTGATAAGTTCTATTTTAGTCAAAACTAGTATTTTAATTTAAAGAAAGAGTTAGGAGCTGTTGATACCAATAGTTCCCCTTGATAGAGAACCGAACTTTAAATAGTTTTCTATAATGCTTTTATTTTTATAATGATCCATCCTCTTACTATTATGTCAATCCATTCTCTTATTCTTTTTATAATTTATTCTTTCTAGAAATCGTAAGAATAAATTAACAAATAAACAAAAAAAATTAATATTTGGTGAATATACCACATTTTACCCCTCTTCATGATTTGGTATTTTTAGCATGTATCCAATCGTTTCATCCATCAACCTTTATCCATTGTCCTTTATTACTATTCACTTATTTTATATGTTCCAACATATTCTTCTTCTAATGCCTTTTATTATAGTTTTTTATGTATACTTCTTTTCCTTCTGCATATTTCTCGGCTATTAGTTTGCTACTGTATACCTTTGGCTAGTATTTTATAATTGTATTTATGGATCGAAAAAATTATAACCTCTAATGATTGAATTTGGAGATACTACCAAACTCCTATTGATATTTTCATTTATTCTAAAATTTATCTTTTTTATTATTGTTTTAATCTCTTTACTCTTATTCATTCTGATCACTTCTGACAATGTTTTGTTAATCATTTAATTTATACCATTTAAAAAGGGTGTGTACATCGGTATAAAGACATGTTTAACTCCTTGGCCTTCTGTCCAAGCTTTGACTATTTTATTGTCATACTCTGTTCCATTGTCTGTAGTTAAAGTTTTTGGCTTTTAAAATTTAATATTCCATTTATTTAGATATTTTACTACGTTTTCTCCTGTGGCTGTATGGGTGAAGAATACTTTTGTAATTCTTGGTTTATGTCGGTGATGTTTATGAAATTTCTTTTTGGTCGAATTTCTACTTTTAAGTCTTCTAAACTAAACGGCCCATATGTATCCGTTGAGGTATTGGCAAATAATTCTTCAAATTCAATGTTTAAACTTTCCTTTCGTTTTGTAATAGATTTTATTTTATATTTTTGCACATTTTACACCTCTCTAATACTTCTCGTACTCTTGCTTTAATGTTGTCAATATAAAAGAATTTATAAATATTCTTATATGTTCCTGTTACTCCTACATGCCCGCTTTGTATGTGAATGTATTTAATAAATTTATTACTTTGTTCTTCTTTGATTTTGTTCGTTTATTTAATTTTTTTTCCGTAACAATATTTTTTAAGATTTTGCAAATATTTTTTACTTTTGTTTAGTACGCTTTCCTTCATAGTCAAACTTCTTGATAATTTATCGCATTGACATTTTTCTTTCCTTCTATTTGTTCTATCAGTAAATCAAAATTTTATAACAATAATTTCCATATGTGCATTCTTACTGTCTAGTGTTATTCTCTGCAATGCAATTTTTATTGTCTGTGTAGACTTCTGTAAAGTTACCTTGTACTAAATTTATAAATTATAAAATAGACACTGTTATCGAATACAGTTCTTTTTCTACTATTGAATAGTTACGCTCTGTTTTATTGTGTTTTTTGATGTAAAATTTTATAATTCCATGTTCTTGGTATAAATCACTACCTATACCGATATCTGAGACATCGTATTCTAGTGTAAATTTCTTGTTATAATCGGGAAATTGTAACATTCCGCTTTTTGATTTTAAAAATAATATTGTGTATTATCTTTCTATGTTCCTTTGTAAACGTAATTTGATCCTCTTTTAACAAGTCCGAAATTTTTATAATTCTTGTGCTTAAATTTAATATAAATGGACGATGTTAATTGATAACTCCTATTAATTTTTAAAAATGTTTCTTTGTTCGAATGTTAGTATCAAAAATTTTATTTTCTAAATTTTTCAGTTCTGGTTTAATTCTTTTTTCTGATATATTATATCCTAAAAAAAATTTTCCTTTTCATAAAATTTTGATCTATCAAAATTAATTTCTACATTTTTTTAATAACCTATAAAAAACTGTTTTCAAATTCTTATTATGCTCTTCCTCATTTTGTGCGTATGTGACTATATCGTCTATATAAACAAAACAGTTTGCAATATCTGCTAATATTTCTTGTATAATTTTTTGAAAATATTTTGGCCCAAGTTTTAAACCTAAAAGAAATTCTAGAATAACTGTATACCTTATTCAGCAATATAAATGATGTCATGTTTCGACTGATTTCGTGTAGTGGTGTTTGATTAAAACTATTTGTTAAGTCGATCTGTAAAAATAATGCTTGTTTTCCGATGTTTTTAATATTTTTCAAAACTTTTAGAATTACACAAAATTCGTCTAATATATGTTGGTTTATTTCCCTATAATCCACTACTAATCTCACATTTCCATTTTTCTTTAGTATCAAAAATGCCGGGCTTACCATTCTACTTTCCGTAGTTTCTATAACTCGTTCTAAAAAAAGACACTCCACTTCTTCTTTTGCAGATTCTTTAAATCTCTGTAGAACCAGATAGTTTTTTAGTTTTGTTGTCACTATTTCCTTAATTAATTTGATTTTCACCGGGTCCTTATCTACCTCTACCTCTATATTAAATTTTTGTTTATATTTTCTTATATGTTTTTCTAAAAATTTGTCATTATTTTTCTTTCCGACGCCGTGTAAAATTTATCTATCTCGTTAATATCACAGTTTTTATTTATTTCGGTTCTATATATATCCATAATAATACCACTTGCTTCTAATTTTCAGTTTTTGTAATTAATAATACTATTGTAGACTGTATGAAAATTGTTTCCGAATACTAAGGCATCTGGTGTTTACTAGCAAAGAAAATTTTTACCTTAAAAAATTTGTCTGTATTAATAAGAGTTAATGCTTTCGTCACTGTTTTGTTTAATTTCATTAATTCGGAATTTCCTAATGTTAGAGAAACTTCTTCGTCTTCTTTTTATTGTAAGTTAAATATTTTTACAAATTCTTTACTTATAATATTCCGTGTTGATCCACTATCAATTAAGATTTTTACCTTATCATTATTGAATTTGAAGAAACAATAAATCGCATCGACTTTAGTTACAGGCTCTTGTATCATCGCATTATATTTTCTTTTAAATGATTTCTTTATCAACTCTTCTTCCACTTTAGAATTTACACTTCTAATTTCTTTTTTTGGATGTCTGATTTAAAATTTTTTCTTTCCTAGTTTTTGGTTCTAATATTTTTAAATTTTGTATGGTATTTTTTGTTTTCTCAAAATTTAAAGTTGTTATGCTCATTTACTAGTCTCATCTTCTAGAGATAAATTCAGAAGTCTTTTCTCTTAGTTTGATAGGTACTTATAAATTGTTTCGTAATCTTCATCTTTCTCGTTTTGAATTAGGTGCATTTTAGTTGCTATCCCTAAATTCTTGATGAAAAGATCATTTAATTTTCTCGCTACTTTCATTTTAAGAATTTTAGTTATTGTAGCATAGATTTTTAAAGTAGTTTCTAACTCCTGTAGATATTCGGAGATTTTACTATAATTAGTTTGAAAAGTTTTATCTAATTTCTTTATCATAAGAATCCAAACTGCTTTTTAGATATTTAAGTCGAATAATTTCGTTCTTTATTTCTTTATAGTCTTTTTTAAATATATCGAATTTGATTTCTTTATTTTTAATTAGATTTCTTAAAATAAATGTCACGTTTTCTTGTGCCCAATTGTTTTATTCATTGATGTTTTAAAGTCTTTAAACCATTCTAAGATGTTTACTTGACCTATATCCTTAATACGTTCTATTTTTCTTTGAACTTCACAGACTGTCCTAGTATCTGGTCTTCTAATTCTACACATTCTATATCGACATCTTCATCTAATGTTTGTTTTGATTTCTTCTTTGAATTCAAGATGTCGTATCCCCTTAGTAGGAATTTAAACTTTAAAAAGTTTTATATAATGCTTTTATTTTTATGATAATCCATCCTCTTACTATTATGCCATCCATTCTCTTATTCTTATGAAAGTCCATGCTCATATTCTGATTACCATCAATTCTCTTATTTCTTTTAAAATTTATTCTTTCTAGAAATCGTAAGAATAAATTAAAAAAGATAAATTAATATGTGGTGAAGATACCACAATACCATATTTATTGGTATTAATTCAAACTCACTTTACCCGTTTGCTTTTCTCCTTTTGGCAATTTTCATTCTCTATTGTTCAAAAGTTTTGTAATCCATGTGTTTTATTCTAAAACAAGAATTAAAAGGTTAAATTTAAATTGTATCTAAATATTTGGCTTATTTTCCTAACTTTTATCTTAGCACAATTACTGTTTTTTTCGTTCCATAAAAAAGAAAATTTTTAGAAATTTTTTTTGATTTTAATAATACTTGACATAATAAGTTAAGTATAACCATTATTTTGCTTAATAAATATTAAACAAAACTTTTATAGTTAAGTTTCATGTTCAAAAGACTTTATTCTTAATTTTCAAAATCTGTTTGTTTATTTTTTATTTATTCTCTTTTAATACGAATATATACTTTTTATTTAAAATTTTATTTATAAATATTAAGATTCAAAATTTTAAACCTATTTTTTACTATTTAATATCATATATATTAATATTTTAAAAAATTATTTTTTATTTCATCCAAAATTAAACCTCAGTTCTTATTTATCCTTAAAATTTATAGAGGTGAAACTATTTACATATAATATATATGTACAATTTATATAAAATTTTTATTAAAGCATCAAAATCAAAGTATATAAACCTTTTGTTTCTATATATAATTTTAATTAAACAAGAAATTTTGTTCTATCATTTATCAAATAAGTATATAACAATTATTATTATTATTATTTTCTTTAATCAATTGTAACTTTAACAAATAAATATTTTTAATTTTTTATAATTTCATATTGATTATCATATATTGATAAAAAATATATTTTAATTGCTTATAATTAATTAACATAAAATTAAATACATAAACAATAATAATTGACAAAAGTCAAAGTAAATGATTATTTTTAAATTTAACACCTTTTTTATTCTTTACATATTATGATTTCTATTATTGCATGTATAGATTATTTTTTTTATTAAAAACAATTGAATATTTAATATTTTAATTATTTTAATTTCAATTCTCTTTAATATTTAACTAGTATCTTGCTCAGAAACATTACTTATTATGTGGGTTTCTTCTATCTCATATTCTATATTGGTTAAGAAAATTCAGAATCTAATATTTTGTACAAGTAATTAATATAAGATACATTGTTTTCATTTAATAAAATATTTATATTAAATTGACTTCTCCATTGTGCATTCCCCCTATTATCTTCAGCATCATTACCTTTTTATTTCAAGATAGATACTCTCAAATGTCTTATTCAGCACCACAGACTTACTATAAGTTTATAAAGAAGGTACAATTTCTGCCTTATGATTAATTTCGTATAGTTTTCGTGATTATACCATCTCGTGTCGTTACATAAGAATAATTTATGTTTTAGAATTTAATATGATATTTATCACATTAAATAGAAGATCGTACTTTCTTAATTTTTTATTCTCAAAAATATCGAGAAAGTCTTGGTTAGTAATGCCGACCTCAACAATTAAAATTTCTTATTCTTTCTATTCAAGACAAAAATATTAGACTTGTAATGATTTACTTTAAAATCTGTCGATATCATTTTGCTCATTCTTATCTCGATTTTGTCATTAAACACCACTTTCTGTACTGCTTAATTTTTTTATTTTAATTTTTATAAAAACATATTTTTATAGCAAATGATGTATGCATCTAACTACCTCTGTACGTTTTTTACAAAAGTAATCCTAACATTCGATCACTATTGGTAGCTAGATGATATATCGTCTTTCTACAAGATCTACATTGAAGAAATTGTCTCACCTGTTCATAGAATATGTTTCTATCTTGTAGGACGCAATACATTGCTTTAGATCTGGTCCGATTTTCTTTTAATTAACCATTCTGAGAAGTTTTTTTATTCTCATTAATTTGTGGTATAAACTTAAAATTACTTTCTATGATTTTCTTTTAAATTTTGTTTTAAAAATCTCATGCTGGACTATAATTAGCATCTTCAAATTAACTATATTCAAAAGTTTGTACTTTGACACAAATATTTTATTATTCATAAAAAATTATGATTTGCTATTTGATTTCAAATTCAATTTCAATATTTAGCATGTCTATTTAACGTTCTTCTGCTCATTAAGAAAGTTAAACATGTTAAGTAACATGTATTCACTCTTGTGTTTAACACATGTAAATCCTCTTCCTAATTAATACCTCGGCAGGTAGAATCTCTCCTTTTATGTTGACTGTAAGTAGATATATTGCTTTATTAGCTCCTGGTGAATTTCAAAATCGATGTTATTATTCTTTGGTTCTAATTTTTAAAATCTTTATGGTAAATAATGACCGAGATTTTATACTCGTTGATGAAATTTATTATATTGACACCATGCAATTTAGTCATTCATAGTCTTACAACTCTTTTAAAAATCACAATTTTAAACTTTATGAATGTCTCTATTTTGATAACACTTAATAAATTCTTAATGATACCTAAACTTTGTTACCTTAAACCTTCTAGTATAATGGCTTCTCTTCACACATGATGTAATTAATCGAAGATATTTTTCGATTAACTTCTACTTAACTGTTAAAAGAATTTTTAGTTTCTTTTATCTTAGATTTAAGATTATATGATTTTCTGTCACGTGTTTATGATAATAAATAAAAAATGATTTGTTACAAAAAACTGAGTGTCTGTCTATTCGTACACATAATTTAAATACTTAAAGTTATGTTTATGATTAAAGGATTCATACATATAATAAACAAAAGAGAAGACAATCATTATCCTTATGAAATATTACTCTTTCTTATTTCTCTCTTAAATTATTTTTTATCTTGATATTATATCAATTTTCCACTGCTTTATTGTTGCTCGTAAAATTCTGCTGTATAAAAAAGAAAATTCGGTCTCTTTATGTATGACAAGAGATGATTGTCAACTAAGTCGTATTCTTTTTTACATCAATACGCATAGTTTTAAAGAGGTTATTATTCTAATTATTGATGGATATGTTTAACATAGCTTAATCCTTAGTTCTTTAAACTAATCTCACTGCTTCAAGCTGATTTTCTGCTAGAAATTCTCTACTCTCTACAACCAATTTCATAACTTTAATTGTACATTTGTTTGTAAGTTTTTAGAGATTTGACATGCATGTGAAAGGTCTGAAGTCATTACCACATGTTTGCGTACCTTTTGGGATCGAGTAGGTTATTCATTTGTGAACCAACTTTCGGGTGTATTTTCACCAAAACATACACCATTTATATGGTATAGAGCAACAGGTGTAATATAATACATTTCTTGATAAAAAGTTGTTGATACCATCACATCCGGCTGCTTTCCAATTCAGGAGATATTAATTAATATCTTGAAATTTAGGGTGTGCTGGGAAAATAATTTGGTCTTCAGATTAAAAAGATAGTCTAAGAGATACTCACTAAAAACTTGCATTCATTAATGCAATCAAGTTTGTTCCAAAAAGTAGACTAAAACGATTTTATCTTTTCTTTTCTACCGTGTGGTCAACTTTTTGGGATTTCCAAGTTGTATATAGAAATTTATTCTTTATAACCAGAGGCTTTGGCTGTATTGTCTATACTCTTTACATTTTTGGATAACCTCCATCTTCTTGGTAAAAAATGCACTATTTTAGAGAAGAAACCTATAGCTTCGGATATGTCATAAGTGTAAACAAATTTTTAGGTTTAATTCACACATAATCTTCTTACCTTCAGCTTTTTCTTTATCTAAAAGCTTTTCAAGTTTTTAACCTAACTTAAAAGTTTCACTTTGCCATTCAGACTTTTAATAGTTTTAAGACTACCTCCTCTATATTAATATTTACTCTTTTTATAATGACATTTTTTTAGTAAATGTATACCATCTGTAATATTCATGCTATTTTGATATTACAAATTTTTTTTTCATTTATATAACTTTCAATGAATTGATCATCGTTAAATTTAAGGACATCAACCTTCAAGGAAATAATCTTCTTTTTTACATATTCAACTCTTAATTTCTTTAAAAAAATAATTCTTGATATTTTTATGAATTTATTTATAAATGATATCTACTTATAAACTACACTTCTCTATAATTTTTTTGATGGTGTTCTTCTTTTTTCTGTGTTACTAATTAAACTCTAGTATTTTACATTAATTTCGTTTATTGGTTGTACTCATTTCTAGTCTCTCTCACGAATTAATTGACATCTCCATTAATGTTAAATTAACTACTAAAAAATCTTTAGCTTTATTTTAACCACCTTTTGACATTCTACAAAAATTGGATATGACTAATATATAAGCTCTTTTTAATCCACTTTGACACCTTAGACTTTAAATTTTCATAACAATCTGTTGGTGATACAATGTTAGTGTGTGCATACAATATAATTTTTGATTTATTTTGTGTTTAATGGTATTAGTTTTGTCTCCATGGTTTGATCAACAGCTTTCTTTAAATTTTTGTTTTTCTGACACCATTTTTGTCTCTACCTTCAATTATTAAAACATTTGAAGACCTAATTTATTTTGGTTTAATGAATTATTAAACTTCAACTTCAAACATCAATACATCGTATTAATTTTGTAGTATAAAAAATCGGTATAAATTTTTACATTAAGTTACACAAAATATTAATTTACTTTGTAAAGACTTTACCATATAAAATTTTTTTAATAAAAAATGTTACGATTACAAACACAATTTTATGAAAAATTATTTAAAAATTATACAATTCATTATAATTAATATTAATTTAATGATTATATTAATTTTTTACAATAAATGATATAAAAAGTTTTTTTTACATAACTATATATTAAAAATAAGCTATAAAGATAAAGTTTCTAACAGTCAATTACTTTACAGATTAAATTATAATCAGAAAGACCTTATTCATATAATATTTGATTGAGCATGTTTATTCTTACTGTGTTGGTTTTTTATTTCTCTGTAATAATATTGTAACATGAACTAATATATTTTTTCAATATTCAAATTGTATTTATCAACTTATATGATACATTAAATAATATAATTTTTTCTTTATTATTAAAATTTGTAAAAGAATTATTAAAATTGCACAGTTTTGGTTTATTATAGAACTAATTAATCAAATATGATTAAATATTTCATTTTTCAACAAATATATTAAAAATTATATTATCTAGAAATCATTTTTTGTCTGATATATTTTATGATTTTACTTTTTTGTTTTTAATAAATATATATATGAATATAAAGAATTGCATTAATATAGGATTATAAAAAATAAATTTGATTTAAATATATCTTGTCTTTAATATCAACTAATCAAATAAAATAAATTGATTTTTATAATATAAAGGTTTGAAAATCAATACTATATAAGAACATTGTGCAATATGTACATTTTATATTTAGAAAAATTAATTGACATCTAGATTTTTTTATTAATATGCATTTTACATTTTATGCGTTTTAATAAAAGAATTAGTAGTTTATAATTATAGCATAAAAAATACCAGCTTTGTTTTAAATATTTATTTAGTTTTAACTATACTTCAAGTATGAAATGCCAATTGAATTAAAAAATTATCAACATTAAGTTAGATGATAAAAATCGAAAATTTTTGTTGGTTTTTAACGTATTTTAAAATATTTATTTTTATTATAGGAATTTATTATAGTTAAAAATGCAGTTCTAAATAGATAAATTCGCGATATGTATGATACATGTTATGTTCTTGGAAAATAGTAAAATTTTTTATGTAAAAAAATATTTAAAATTTATTAAAATAAATTATCAGTTAATTCAAATAATATAATATAATTTTTTAGTTATAGAACTATTAATTATTCGTATTAATTATGTTGTCATCAACTCTGACAAAAAAGTAGGTTTTAAGTATACACTTCGACTTTTGCTGATTTAGTATCTTCTGTTTTCAACTGATTGCCCTATAAAATATTCTTATTAAATAATTTAAATGTACTTTATTTTTTAACAATTAAAAGAACTTTACTGTGTTAAATTTCTTTTAATTTCTATAACATTTAATTTTATCACGTATATTATTATTTATGATTTACGATTATAGAAAAACCAATTTATTTGCATGTTTATCACAGTAACTAAGTTTCTCTGACTTTTTGTATGTTATCTAATGAGTTAATTCATATTTTACAATAAAATTTTTCCCTTCTTTCCATTAAACTTGAAAAATATATAAATTATTGGATCTTGTCATTATGTCTGTAATTATAATCGTATCTACTTTTTTTTATTTTCATTATACACTGTTTGTTAACAAATTGATATACTAATTTTATACTTGATTTTTTTGTCGAATTTGTTACATAATATCAGATAAATATTTTGATATTGCATTATGTATGTATTAATTGACTAAATGAAATTTAATTTTCGATTATTTAAATTTTATGACGTTTTGTATCAAATATAAAACATTTATAACATTTTTTTCAATATGTATAAACAAGAATAAAAAAATTAAACATCAGTTCTATAAATATATAAATGTATTTTTTAATAAATTATATAAAAAAAACTTACTACTTAATCAAATACATTATTTATATTAATTTTTTAACTTATTTTTACAATGTATTTAATTTTTTAATTATAGATTGAATATATGCTTTTTATTATCAAATTATATTATATTTTATTTCTTTTATATAAATATTTTATCAAATTAAAATCACTAAAATAATACTAAAAAATTAAATTTTTATTTTTATTTTTATTTTTTTGTTGAAAATTAGTATAATTATTTTGATTATTTTTACTTAATATTCGATTTTAACACATATGATATAAATTAATATGTAATATATTAATGTTTTCATTATCAATCAATAAATTTTTTCAAATATTCATTCACAAACTATCCTATTTTTATATTATATTTTTCGAAATTACTTAATAAATTTTTTAAAAATCTGTTATGTGTTTTTAAAAGTTAAATATTATTCTTTATATTTATTAAAGTTAAACATTTTGAAGAATAGAACTTTGTTACTTTTTAATAAGTATATTTAAGACATTATTTTCAGGCACTATTTCTTAATTAAAATTTTATTTGATTTAATACTATGTTTTACAGCTATATATGATATAAAAAAACTAGATTTATATGTTGTTGATTTGAAAATTAAATTGTTTTATTTAGATTCAATTAAAAAAATAATTTTTATAAAACTAAATACATTGTTTTTAATTAGACACTTTTTTTATTTAAAAAAAATCTTTATTTAAATTTAAAAATTATAATAAAATAAATATTTAAAGCTTAAAATTCTCAAGAAAATGACGACAATCCATAATGACCTGTACAAGGTTATTAAAACTATATGTTTAGATAATGAACAGCCCGAGGAATGGTTTTTTAGAGGAATTACTCACCTAATACCTAAAGGAATCCCACAATCTGGCAAAGATTTTAGACCTATCACTTGCATGTCTAACTTGTACAAGCTGACGACCAAATGTGTCACTGCTGTAATGCAGATTATGGTGGAAGAAAGGAAATTGATTTCAGACAATCAAATGGGTACAATGAGAAAAGTTTTGGGTGCTAAGGAGCAAATGCTTACTAACATAATGCTCAATAAAGCCAATAACTTTGGTCTTAAAACAGCATGGATTGATGTAAAGAAGGCTTTTGACTCTGTAACACACAAATACTTAATCAAATGCATGTAACGGTTAGGACTACCTGATTGGATAACGAAGTTTATGAAATTAATCACTTCTAAATGGAACTTAGACATCAGATCTAATAACAGGACAATTTTGAACAAAGAAGTTCAAAGAGGAATACTTCAAGGCGATAGCCTTTCTCCTCTTCTCTTCGTTCTATGTATGGACCCACTAAGTAAAAG
>KE647366.1:0-10194 GCA_000447185.1 Vairimorpha apis BRL 01 | reverse complement strand
GATTAATATTTTTAAAATGTAATATAAATGTCAATAAATATTTTTACAATGTAATATAAATGTCATTTTATGGAGAATAATTTGTGGTGTAAATGAAAATATAGTGAATAATTTTATATTATAATTGAAATATAGTGAATAATTTGTGGTATATACAAATCTTTAATTAAAATAATTTTATAATTAAAATATTTTGTAGTATAAAAATAATTTTATAGTATAAGAAAAATTTGTAGTATATAAAAATAATTTGTAGTATAAAAAAGATGTTTTTATAAAGATTTTGTATAAATAACTTAATGTACAAAAATACTTTTATATCTTTAATATTACATACTTTTATATTTTTAATATTAAATACTATAAATTGTTAAAATTTAATATATTTAATACAAATTATGTAAATTACAAAATTATATATTTAAACACATTTAAAAAAAATTGTTTATACGATACTTAAAAAAGTTTATTTACATGTCTAATATATTTATACACATTTTTACTTTACAAATTTAAATTTAAATTTTATATAGGTTTATTTTATACTATAATATTTTATATAGGTTTATTTTATACTATAATATTTTATATGCTTATTTTATACTATAATATTTATATATGTTTATTTTATACTATAATATTTTATATAGGTTTATTTTATTAATGTATAAAATTTTTAGTTTAATTAATTAAGAATAATTTTTTATAAATTTTTATTTTATTAATAGATTCTAAATTATTAATGTATAAAATTTATTAGTTAATTTATTAAGAATAGATTTTTAAAGATTCTAAACACAATTTATATAAAATTTTAAAATATTTAAAATATTATTAATGTATAAAATTTATTAGTTTAATTAATTAAGAATAGTTTTAAATATTTTTTACCTTTCATTGTTAAAAATAAATACGATATATAGAATTTTTTATATTTTAAAAAATATTCATCTTTTGTAATTAAAGTTATATATTTTTAATACGTACATTCTTATAGAATTATAAAAAATCTATTCTTTATTAATTAAATTATTAAATTTTCTATAAATCATATTTAAAATATTGAAATATAATCTATTAAAATTAAAATATATAAAAATCTATTCTTAATAAATTAAATTATTAATTTTATTTATTAATAATATTAAAAAATATAATCTAATTTATAAATAATAATAATTTAATATACAAAAAAACATACTACAATAAATTTATTTTAATACAAAATATTTAATATTTTCATTTTATAAAATATATCATATTTTAAGTTAATATGGTTTATAATAATAAACTAATTATAATGATACATAATTTATAGTAACAAGTTATTTATAATATTTATAAATTATCTACATATTGAAATTTTATAATATTTATATATTATCTTTTATTAACATGTTATTTATAAAATAGTATTAATTTATTTACTTCTACATAAAATTAAAATTGTTTATTTATATACTAAAATTATTTTTTTATATTAAAATTTAATAATATTTATATATTATTTTTTATATATTAATTATTATAATATTTTCAATCTACTAGAAATAAATAATAAAATTTTTTAATATTTTAAATTTATTTATTTCTATATTAAAATTTTTAATAATTTTATATTATCATTTATATATTAAAATTTTATAATATTTTTAATTTAAAAAAACAAATAAAATCTATTTTATTAATAAATTACTTTTATCTTATATAAAAATACAAGCATACAAAATCTAGTTTATTTCATATATTAAATAAATAAAATATTTCTGATTATAAAAACAAACCAAAATAATTCTAATATAATTATTAATTATAAATAAAATAAAAGTTCAATCTAAATATACAAAATACTAATAAGAACAGTTATAATAAAATATTTCTAATGTACAAAACATTATAAAAGAACAATTCAACAATAAACAAACTAACTAAAATATTTCCATACAAATATAAAATCTTCCAATAAAAATTCAATTCTAAAATATACAATTATACACAAAATAAATTATCTCCCTTCTAATTTCAAATCTCTACAATAAAGACCCACTACTCTTACTAAGTTCCAATTTCTTCATCTCCACATCCAAACACACACTAATCTTCTCATACTTCTTAATCTCATCATCAATGACACGATTCTTAACACTAAATTCATTAAACAACTTCTCCAAATTACTTAACTCACTTTTATGTTTATTCAACTCATTCTGATACAAAAATACATTTTTATTACCAGTATCAACATTCTCTTCATATTTACTAATTGTATCTTCATAAACATCAAATTGTTTCTCCATAACATTTAATTTATTATTTTCTGTCTCTAATAAATTTGTGTACCGTTGTATTTCATTTTTAGTTATACGAATATTTGAAAGGAGATCGTCTTTTTTTTCGTTAATTTGTTTGTAATTTAAATTAAGGTTATTTATTTTTGATTTTGTTAATGATATTTTTGTTATTAAATTTTTTCGGTTTTTTCTAGTTCTTTTATTTTTTTGAGGAGGTCTTTTATTTTTTGAGTGTTTGTTGTCATTTGGTATTGGAGTTGTGTTTTTTTTGTTTTAATTTTAGATAGTTTTAGATTTATGTAGTGTTGACGTGTTTTTATTGCTTTTTTTATGTTTTTTGATTGTAGATTTTTTGCTTGTGTTATGTTTGTGGGATTAAATGATGGGATTGTGAATGGAGTGTTATTTATGTCTGAAATATCAATATTCTCATTGTTATTTATAGTATCAATATTTCTTGGAGTATCATTATTGTTGTTTAGAGTACTATCTATATCATTATTGTTGTTTATAGTATCAATATTTCTTGGAGTATCATTTATATTATATAATTTATTGATAGATGGATCTTTATGTCTCTTAAAAGGATCTCCACTCATCTTAGAGGAATCCTCACTCATCTTAGAGGGATCCTTATTTATCTTAAAGGGATCTCCATGCATTTTAAAAGGATCTTCATGTCTCTTATTACCATATGGATCTCCATTCATCTTATCATTCAACATTTTATCATTATCAAACTTAAAATTCAATAAATTTAAATTACTATTAAAATCAGGATTGACGTCATTATTACCACTTTTTATAGAATCACTTTTAGGTGAACTTAAATTTAGTCCAGATTTATTTAATGGATTATTTTGTAATTGATTGTTTGTATTAAGTAAATTGTATTTTTCTAGTGGATCTTCTTTTGATGGGATATTATTTAAGGGATTTGAAATGAGTGTGTTATTTTTATCTAGTGGATTTATATTGAATGAATTTGTATCTAGTAGACTTCTTGTACCTAATTGATTTATATTGAATGGATCTTTATCTAGTGAACTTGTATTTAATGAATTTAATAAACTTGTATTTAATGTATTTGCATCAGGTGAATTAAAATTAATATTATTATTTCTATCAAGTGGATGCAATGCAGAATCTTTTTTACTAGGATTAATAGAAATATTCTGATCTAATGGATTATTATATAAGTTATCAAAATTGTCAGGTAAATCTTCTCTTGATAATTGATTGTTCATTGGTAGTGTGTTTAATTTATTTTGTAAATTGTTTAGATATAAATTTCTATTTAGATTATTAATTAATTGGTTATTCATATTTATATTAGAATCATTGTTAGGTTTATTTATATTAGAATCATAGTTAGGTTGATATAGGTTAGGTTTATTTAAATAAGGATTATGTAGATTAAGTTTATTCAGATCAGATTTATATATATCAGAATTATGTAGATTAAGTTTATTAAAATCTGGTTTATTCAAATTATTATCAATAAAATCAAATAATTTATCTTTTGTATTCTTGTTTATTAAACTGTCTGGTATTTCAAAATTTGTTTTAAGTAAATTTGGTGGATCTTTGTAGTTTTTATTTGGTGCAATAAAAAATGAGGTATCTAAATTATTTATGTTATTAAAATCTGTTTCATTGTATTTCTTATTTATATTGTATTTCTTATTTTCTTTTAAATGTTTATTTATATTGTATTTCTTATTTTCTTTGTAAAGTTTATTATTTACATCTCTCAAAATATTATCTAAAATATCATTACCACTACCATTCTTATAACTATCTCTACCATCATTACTCTTATTATCATTACTCTTATTATCAATACCATTACCATTCTTATCACTAACTCCACTTAAATTATAATTAACATCACTTAAATTACCACTCTTATTCCCCATCTCAATTATAGGCGTATCAATCTCAACACCATTACCAGTATTTAAAACAGGCTGCTCATAATCTCTACTAGAAATCCGTGTTAACTCTTTATTAACCAAAACAACTTCTTCATTCCCGTTACCAACTTTTTTCTGTATATTTTGTACTAACACTTTTTTAATCCATCAGGTGAATTACTTTTAGTTATGTTTAGATCGTCTATTACGTATACTTTTGTTATTATTTTTAGTATAAATATAAGGATGTTCATTTTTATTATATTTGTTTTTTTTTGTTTTTGTATTTTGGTTTGATTTTTTTTACTTTGTTTGTTTTTTGTTTCATTGTTTTATATTTTTAGTTTTTTTAATTTGTTATGTTGTGAATATTTTGGAGTTTTGTGTAAATTGTGTTATAAAATGTTTTGTAGAAATATTTTAGTTTGTTAAAAATATTTTAGAGTTTGTTGTAAAGTATATTATAAATTGTAATATTATAAATTTTTTTAATTTGTTATGTTGTGAATGTTATAGTTTGTTATGTAAAAATATTTTAGAGTTTGTTGTAAAGTATATTATAAAATGTAATATTATAAATTTTTTTAATTTGCGAATATTTGTTTTAAGAAATAGTTTAATTTGTAGAAAAGTTTTAAATTATTGTATTAGAAAAAAGTTTACATTTTAAAATTATTATGTAGAAATATTTTAATTTGTAGCTAGAAATATTACAAATTTAAGATAGATCGACTTTTTTTGAGTTATAAAAAATAATTTAATTTGTTAAATTAAAGTTTAATTTTTATTTTGTAGTGTGGAAATGTTTTTATTTGTGAAATACATAATTTAAAAAAGTTTAATTTGTAAGATATAAAATTTAGAAAAACTAGTTTTTTAATTAGCAGTTTTTAAGTTTTAAAAAGTTTGAATTTTTGTTTGATAATTAGGTTTTGTATCATGATTAATAAGTTTCATACTTAATCAAAATGTATTGGTGAAATGTTTATCAAATAATAGTATGTATAAAATAGTAAAGATAGTGTGAAAAGTATAATTAATAATATATATTATACAATTTTATATTATTTTTATAGTACATTGATTGTATATTAATAGTATGTATATAATATATATATATATTTACTATATATTGATATATTTATATAATTTAATAGTATATTTACTATATATTGATAGGATAATATATAATATTTATAATATTTATAATAATATAATAATTTATAATATTTATAATATTTATAATATATTTATTACATTATTATGATTTTCTTTATACAATTGTAAATCTTTTTAAAATATTTTAATTAAAAGAAAAAAATCTGTATGTCAAAATTGTATATTTTCACCATTTAAAAATCTTGTGTACTATATCTTTATGAAAAAAATATTTATTTGTAAATTTATATTTTCATTAATTAATAATTCTTATATACTTGTATTATAATACTAGTATAAAATAATTCAATTAGTTTTATTTTTTAAATTAAACAAAAATGACACTATATTTATTTATTTAAATATTTATTTTTATATATTTGTATTATAATACTAGTATGAAATTATTAAATTTAATTTTTACTTATTTAAACATTTATTCTTATATATTTGTATTTTAAGACTAGTATAAAATAATTATAAATAATAATTTTAATTTAATTAAATATTTATTATTTATCAATATATTTTATAATTTTTAAGTTTCTAAGTAAATATTGTGTTAATATAAAAAAACAGTTTATATAAAATATATTTAAATTTAAAATATAACACTTTATAAATTAATTAATATGAATTAGAATATTTATATAATAATATATTTAAATTTTATAACTGCAATTTATAAATTAATTAATATGAATTAGAATATTTATATAATAATATATTTAATTTTTATAACTGCAATTTATAAAGTGTTATTTTATATATTTTAAAGTTAG
The DNA here is from genome assembly GCA_000447185.1 of Vairimorpha apis BRL 01. Taxonomy (NCBI): domain Eukaryota; kingdom Fungi; phylum Microsporidia; family Nosematidae; genus Vairimorpha; species Vairimorpha apis. The sequence goes on along the minus strand of KE647366.1, from coordinate 4,047 downwards.
AGAAATTAGATGTTATTTTCTTTAATTTAAAAGGTTTGATATTATGATATGAATTTATGTTATTTTGTAGTTTATTATAAATTTATTTCTATTTGGAATGTTTAATATTGATTTTTTATATGTAAAAATAAAATTGTTTATTTGAGAGTTAATTTTATTTTCTTTATTTTTTTTCTATATGATTTTTTATATGTAAAAAAATTTACCTTATTAATATGTTTAAAGTTAAATAATATTTAAAGTGTATTTTTCATATAAAGTTCAATATTTTATGATTTAATTTATAGTTTATTATTTCATTTTTCTATATGATGTTCAATCTATATTTTTTACTATATGATGTATAATATTTTATTTTTTACTATAATAAATTATTATTTTATTAAAAACTTGAAGTTATTTTCTTTATTTTTTTTCTATATGATGTTTAATTTTTAATTTTTAATTTATAGTTTATTATTTTATATAATTTTTAAGTTATTTATTTTATTTCTATATGCTGTTAAAATTTAATTTTTTATATAAAAAGTTTCTATTAATTATTTTTACTTTTTTATTCTACTATGGAAGATTTAACAAGTTTATTTATAAAAATCTTCAGCTTATTTAAATATGAAAAGTTTATTATTTATTATTTTTTCTACTAATAAAAATTTAACAAGTTCATTTATAAAAATCTTCAGCTTATTTAAATATGAAAAGTTTATTATTTTTATTTTTTCTACTAATAAAAATTCAACAAGTTCATTTATAAAAATCTTCAGCTTATTTAAATATGAAAAGTTTATTATTTTTATTTTTTCTACTAATAAAAATTCAACAAGTTCATTTATAAAAATCTTCAGCTTATTTAAATATAAAAAGTTTATTATTTTATTTTTTCTACTAATAAAAATTTAACAATTTGATTGATTATAAATTAAATAAAGAAACTAATAAGTAATCAAATTTATAATAAAATTATTGATATAGTGTAATGATTGTTTTAATATATAAAAATAATTATTTTTGAATTTAAATTCTTCTTTTTAACTAAATATACAAAATTATAATATAATAATATTAAATGTTTTTTTTGTATTTATAGTATATTAACGAATTTCAGAAATAATTTATTAAATATTATAAAAAAAAAATTTTAACTATGTATTATTTTAAATATATTGAATATAACAAAATACTTCTTCTAAATACATTTCTTAAAATTATAATATATTTTTATATAACAAAATATTTCTAGTATACATTTAAACAAAACTAAACTTATCAAATATTATAAAATTAAAATATATTTAATATTATAAAATACTTCTTCTAAATATATTCTATATAAATCTAATCTCATCAAATACTTTTATTATATATTTCTTAAAATTAAAATATATTTGATATAAAAAATATTTATCGTAAAAAGATATTCATACAAAACTAATCTCACCAAACATTACAAACTCATTCCATAATAAAAATTTATAAACAAAAATATTTATCGTAAAAAGATATTTAACAAATCTAAACTTATCAAATATTTTACTATATATTTCTTAAACTTCAAATATATTTAATATCTTATAATTTATTCTTTTAAAAAGATATTTAATACAAAACTAAACTTATTAAATATTTTACTATACATTTCTTAAATATATTATATATAACAAAATACTTATTTTATATATCCATTTTTTTAATAAACAAGGCCATTTTTCAATATAAAATAAAAATCAACTGTCAAAAAAAACCACAAATTAAAAAAAGAAAAGAAATAAACAAAATCACCCTACAAAAAATGAGAGAAGAAGACATTACAAGAATAAACAAAGTATATGCAAACCAAAACATAGAAATACCTAAAACACGTATAAACGAAATATTATCAAAATCCTATTCATCAATAGACACATGTCCACCAGAATACTTTTTATATGACAATATAAATACTGAAATAGAACTAAAATATTATTTAGATAACTTAAATAAACAAACAACAAACTTAGATACATGGGAAAATGAATACAAAAAGTTATTTTACAAGTACCATCAGTTCATAAATTAATGAAACAACGAATGTTTGATATATTGTTATCTAAGAAAAAATTTAGTTATAATGTTGTTACACATATACGAAAATATTATGGTAGACAAGTTTATTCTAAAGGTAAACGGTTAGTAAGAGAAGTGGCTATGTTTAGTAAAAAGTATGATAAAGATAGAAAAGAATATGTTAGGAAAGTTGAGAAAGCTGCTATGGAAAAACGTAGATGTATTGAAGAATCTAAAGAAGTTTTGCGACAGAAGAGGAAGTTTGAGTATTTGTTGTCACAAACTGAATTGTTTTCTCAGTTTATGTTGGGTAAGAAAGATATTGGGAGTTTTGAGAAGAAAGATGGTGATAATGAGTTTGTGGCTTTGAGTGAGAAATTTAAGAAAGCTGCTTCTAAAGCTATTGAAGAGAAATCTGGAGTAAGTGGTGGCAAGAAAGGTGATAATAAGAGAAATGTTACTGATTAGAAGTGGGGATTTAAATGGGAGTGTATATGGAACTGATTTATTAAGTGGGAATTTATATGGGAGTGATTTAGTAAGATGGGAATGTAAATGGGAGTAGAAATGGAACTGATTTAATAAATGGAAGTAACGTTAATGTAAATAATAAATTCATAGATGGAAGTAAAATTGTTAATAGAACTAACTCAGTGAATGGAAATGTCAATTTAATGAATAACAATGAAGTTAAATCACACACTATAGTTTCCGAAGGTATTTTTAATGAACCACACACTAAATACGATTCAGATACCATAAATGAAGACAAATTACATTTAAATCAACCTAAAATGCTAAATTGCGAATTAAAAAATTATCAAATAACAGGATTTAACTGGCTAGCTAAATTATACAACCAAGGAATAAATGGAATTTTAGCAGACGATATGGGACTTGGAAAAACAGTTCAATCAATATCATTACTAGCATATTTAGCTGAAACTGAAGATATTTGGGGACCATTTTTAATTGTAACACCAGTTTCAACGTTACACAATTGGGAACAAGAATTAAAAAGATTTATACCACAATTTAAAGTACTAAATTATTGGGGAACAGCAAATACTAGAAATCAATCTAAACATGAAATTAAAAATTCAAATATTATTTTAACTAGTTATCAAATAGCTGTAGCAGATTTCAAAATATTAAGAAAATAACATGGCATACATGATACTAGACGAAGCACAAGCTATAAAAAGTTCAGCATCTAAAAGATGGACAACTTTATTATCATTTAAACTAAAAGTCGTTTACTTTTAACAGGTACACCTGTACAAAATACAATGAGTGAATTGTGGGCCCTTTTACATTTCATAATGCCAACACTTTTCGATTCATTATCAGAATTTACTGAATGGTTTAGTAAAGGAATAGAAGAATCAGCTGAACGTAAAAAAGCTGTAGACGAAATACAATTACAAAAACTACATGCTATATTAAAACCGTTTATGTTACGTAGATTAAAAACTGATGTTAAAACAGAATTAGGTGAGAAAAAAGAAATAGAAATGTATTGTGATTTAAGTATTAGACAAAAAATTTATTATGAGAGTATTATTGATGCATGTAGATCATATGAACTTGAAAATATTATGATGCAATTACGTAAAGTATGTAATCATCCTGATTTATTTGAGAAACTTGAGACTACAACTAAATTAAGTATGTATCGATTTGAAGAATGTGGACGAACTTTAGAATTAGGTAGATCTAAAATTCAGTTAAAAATTCCTTTATTAGTAGCAGATTTGTGTAAAGAAAGACGTGAATTGTTTGATAGAAATTTTTGTATTGAAAATGGATTAATTTATAAAAATGAGTTACAAATTTTGTTTAATAAAAAACGTGATTTTCTGTATGAAAATTTATGTTTTTTATTAAGTGAAAGTGGTTGTAATAAAAATATTGGTCGTATTAAATTTGATGTGTTGGGTAAATTATTTAAAGATAGGAAATGTAATTTTATTGGGAGTAGTGATGGTATAAAAAATGATATTG
>KE647364.1:25632-72113 GCA_000447185.1 Vairimorpha apis BRL 01 | reverse complement strand
AAAACAAATAGCCAATTGGACTCTTTTGTTTGCATCAAAGGAAAAGATTGGCGTAAGAAGGTTTAAAGTGAAAGACTGTAGAAGTCGATTAAATCGTCAAAAGATGTCTTTTACTACCACAATGCAGGAGTATGCCTTAAATTGAAGTAAAAACAGAGTTTTAAGACACGTTGAAAGGAATTTTGTAAAGGGTTAAATACAGATGTAAATCTTACCAAATATGTTTCTCTATAAAAGTAAATCTTTAGAAAATAAAGATGTTTAAATAGATGAGTGAAATTTTTTTCTAACCATTTTATAACGAATGCTTCTAAAATTATGCAGACTGAATAACTATCATTAGAAAGCTTAACATTAAACAGGCACTAAAAAAGTGTATGGCAAGAGAGTATAAATAAAAGATACTCAAGTTTAACGCTAAAGTTACCTTGTTGTCTAAGTATATATTGATAACGCTTCTATAAATAGTAAAATTCTTAAAGATGTAAGACGGGTTATGAGATTGTTTGGTCATATATTAGATGTCCAGAGAGATCTTCTTAAAGTAATTTTAATTTGTCTTACGAATAAATTATTTACGGTGATAAGATCAGCAATCATGAGAAAAGAAAACTTTTCAAAACGGGAAATGCAAAATTTGAACTTTATTGAATTATTTTTACAAAGATCTATCTATTAATTTCGAGGCTAATAATGATGTATTAATTGATGAGATCAAAACTCTATTATTTGAGATGTGAGAACTTGATGGTTAAAAACTGATAAAAATTTTGTAGACGAATTTGTCCTCGATTTTAAGAGACCAATAAAGAGAAAATTTGCTTTCCTATGGTGGAAAAAATTTTGGAAATTATTAAATGGTTTCAATGCTGTAAATCAGTTGAACCTGATAGGATTTTTAATTTTTTATTATGAAAATGTTGTCAATCTATAAAGATTTGTACATTATCATTAAAGATGTATTTTTGATGATAAACAACCAGAAAATGGTTTTCAGAGATATCATTATTTGATATCGAAGGGAATTCCACAGTTTGTCAATAACTGTAGACCTATAAACTTGCATGTCTAATTTGTCAATATGACAACTAAGTGTGTCAACACAATGATGCAGTTTATGTTGAAAAAAGAGTTTTAATCTCGGATAACCAGATGTGAACGGTAATGATAGAGTTGGTTGCTAAAGAAAAGATATTGACTAACGTTATATTTAATAAAGCTAATAAATCTGATTTGTCAATTGTATGGATTGATGTAAAGAAGACGTTTGACTCTTGTTTTATACATTTTGACATAAATGCATAGAGTTATTGGGATTAGTATTAGATTTTGAAGTTATTAAAGTTAATTACTTCTAAATAAAACCTATATATCAGATCTAACAACGTTATACTTATTAGAAAACAGTTTAAAGGGGAATTTTACAAGGTGACAGACTATATCTGCTGGTATTTGCTTTATACATGGATCTCTTAGTAAAAGGTTTAACAATGTTTACCTAATGAAAGAAGCTGAACTTGGGTATCTAAATTACGTCTGTAATCATATTTAATTCGTTGACTATCTAAAGCCGTTTTCTATTCTGAAGAGTAAATAAATAATGGTTAATGAAACAAAGCAATTTTATAAAGCTGTGGGATTAAAAATGAATGAAGTGAAATCTGCACCAATTTAATAATCTGTGAGGATGATGCTAAACTTTTAGCTTCATATGATGGATACAAGTATCTTGTATCATAGCAATAGAATTATTAAAAATGTGAACGATATAGTTGATAAAATAGAAACTACATTGAGTCCCGTGTCAAAGTTCTTTGTAAGATTAAGTTAATGCAAAAAATTTGATACGAGAAATTAACGAATTCGCGATCTCTTAAATCAATTATTTTATAAAAATTGTCGAAATAGAACAAGACCAGTTTAAAAAATAGGTGATTGTGGCTGCCATATCTCAATTAAATATCTTATCATTCAACCACTAGCGTCTAAGTAGAGATGGTATTAGTCAAAAAAGAACATAGATGAAGACTTATAATGTAAAAATTATGAATGAGCTTATACATCTTCAACTCTAAAATCCAACCAACAAATTTCACTCATAAGAAAAAACATTCTAATAGTCAGAGCAATGTAAATAACTATCTCTCAAAAAATGGCTTTTTAAGTGTAAGTAATCTCCAATCTGAAATTACACTTAATCCTAAAGAAGCTCAAAAATTATCTCTGTACAGTTTAATATCAAAAATAAATTACTTTAAATTGTACAGGATTTTACTGATTCATTGATTTCTTTTATAGAATTATTAGAGTGGCTTAAGTATGTAAATATACAATCTCTGTAAAACAGAGCAATATGTGTACTCCAAGACAGAAATATTTTTTAAGAAAAATGGCTCAAATGTCATTATTGTAGAGACAAATGCATTTATGCTAACATACAGCACACAGTGTAACAGAATGTTGTCGCAAGAATACATAAAAGACACAATAAATCTCTTATATGTATACATCTTCAACTTTGCATCAGTTATGATCTTAGAAAATCTAGAATATAGGAAATCTTTCTTAAATGAATGTATTTCAAAAAAAAACATGTGGAGATAATAGTAAATACTAAGATACCAACCTGTATCGAGGTAAACTATAATAAACTAGACGTTTACATTCTAGATATAATTATGAATGAAATATAAATTTTTGAATTAAGAATAACCAGTTTCAATAACTTGCGAGTTGTTAAAACAATAAAGAAACATAAATATGATCTCATTGCCAATTATTGATGAACAATACATGAGTATAAAACGAGAATACTAACATTTGATATGAAATTGTAGGGAATAATAAGAACTTTTTACAAATAATATAGGAACGAGTTGAATATAGACAACCGAACACAGGCAATTGTTAAATCAGAATGCTTAAGATAATCCTAGATAGTCTTTATATTAAAGCTCGAATAAATGAACACATTACGGAAGATGAACATGCGGTTAATGAGAAGTAATTAGAGGAACTAAATTTGTTTCGATGTAACCTGATATCTAAATATTATACTTTATAAATTATAATTTTTATATTATATGCATATAATAAAAATAAATTTATACTTAGTAAAAAATATTATAAAACAATACAATAAAATTTTAAGATACATACATTTAATTTATATTTAGTAATAAAATAAATTATTTAAAAAAAATTGTTTTATAATAATATGTTTAAAAATGCAAAAAAGACTTGTAAATGTAGATTATTTTAAGTTTCTAATTAATTTATTTAAATGTTTTAAATAATAAAGAAACAAAATTTAATCTTTGAATTTAGTGAAATTAAAAAGATAAGTACTATGATTAAAAAGAGTATATAATATAGATCCAAGTTGAATCAAATGTTCCTGAATTGATACCAAATCTAATAATTTTTATAAACAATATTATAATGAATTTTTTTATAATATTAAATGATAAGTTTCTATATAAATAAAAAATAATACATATTTAAAAACAAAATATGAAAATATTCAAAAGAGATAAATTAAAGATTAAGCTTTTTAAATAAATATCAAGAAACCAAAATAAAATTATTGTAGTTGTTTTACATAATAAATGTATTTTTTTAAAATATATCAAGTTAGCTAATTTTCTTAATATTACATTTTGCATATATGTAATCTTATCAACTACAATTTACAGTTTATTTCAATATTAAATATTTTAGTTTTGTATATAATTTTGTAATTTTCACAAATAAATATTTAAAATGTTCTAAAATATAAATTAAAATTAAAATTAACCAATTTTTATATTCAAAAAAATTAAATCAATTAAAAATTTTAATTTTTTATAAATGTTAAATAAGAGTTCGATTATTATTAAACCCATTTATATTTTTTGTTTTATTTATCAGAATAATTAATCATATGTCATTTCAATTGTGTAAAGCATTATTAATACTCATTTTTACAATTTACCTTATTTTACTTTGTTAGTTTAATAGTCTAAATGGTATTTAGAACTAATAAACTTAAAAAAATATTTATCCATGTTTTATAAATATATAAAAATTATTGAAGAGAATTAATAAACATATTTATATTTTTATGTGTCTAATATGAAAATTTTCTTTAAGAGTGGTTTATGAACATATTTACAATTATAATTAAATCTTTAAAAAATAATTCATAATAAAACATTAAAATTGAAATTAATTTTTGAAGAAAGAAAATTTTATAGTAATATTTTATGAACTTTTGTGATTTTTGAAATAACAATATAAAACATGTAAAAATGAGAATATTGAAAAATTATAAACAGAAAACAAGAACATACAATTAAAATAATTACAAGTAAACATTAAATATGTGAGTAACATTAATAAATATAATATTAATAAATATAATTATAGACTTCATCTTAATATCACTAAATAATCTCTTTTAAACTGTAAATTTTAATGTTTTAGATATCTTCAATAAACACATCTACATCTATTTTTATTTGTTTGTAGAATGTAAAGGGAGTGCTTGAAATAAAAGTAAAATTGTAATAAATAGTAATTCTAATATCAAATTTAACATCACAAATATAAAAAAAAACATGTAAAATATTTTACAGATAATACCTAAAAACTTTTCTAAAATTTAAATTTTAAACTTATAACAAAAAATAAAAAAATTCTTAATGAAATTATATAGGAATGTAGATTATCTAGAAAAAAAAACTAATAAAATATTTAAGAATTTATTTTTCTCTCTGTAAAAAAGACAGTTTTGTGATATAAAACATTATAAGAAAATTTCAACATTAAAATTTGATGTTTTTAGACTTAAATTATAAAAATTAGTGTTAATCTAAGTATATAAACATCCATATAAAATGTCGGTATAACGCTAATATTATAACAACACAATATTGTTATCAGAGGATCATTAGAAAAGTGTAAATCGTATTCATAGAAAAATAATAACATTTTGATTATTAATTAAAATTTTATAATAAATTTAAAAACAATAGATGGCTTTAATCTAAAATATAAAGGTAAATACAAATGTAATAATGAATATACTTTTAAATGTATTTTAATCATAATTAATCTGATGCTATGGTTATTTTTCTGAGAGATCACAGTTTATACCAAGAAGTTAATGGTTATATTCAAACAAAACAAATATAAATTTTATATTCAATATTATTAGTTACATGCAAGTGTTTTTTAAATTCAATAAAAAAAGTTTTAAAAATTGATCATATGATGTAAAAAGATCAAATCTTTTAATTTAAGGTATAAATTATTAAATTAGACTGCTAAGATTAAGAATTTTATTGAATATTAATAGTTCATATGGTCAATTTCTAGAAATTAATGAAAATTTGTGCGGTTTTAATCTAAACCGAAGATATTTAAAAAATAATAAATAAATAAAAACGAAATAACTTTTATATTATATCAATTTTTTATAAAAGAACATAAAAAGTGATTATGATAAAAATTTAGTTTATGCAAACTTTTTGTATGTATGATTTATATGGTAAAATTTTAAATATTTATTTCAGTTATTTTTAAATTATATCATTATTAAATATAAAAATAAATTAATCAAAATTTCAATAAAAAAGAATAATTTAAATAAATGGTTTTAAAATTTTAAAATAATATGTTCAACTATAAAAATAGTATTATAATTAAAATACATAGCTAATGACACTATAAAATATTATTTTAAATTAAATAAACAAGTATAATTAATTTGTTAGAACTAAATAATAAAAAACCAAATTCAACAAAACTACAAAATAACTGTAAATTAAAGTAATTAAAACTCAAACACAGCACATAATCTATGCTTATTTTAAGATAAAATCAAAATAAGAATAATTAAAAATATTAAATTTTATTATCTTAAAAATTACAAATTCCAAAAAAATTATATCTAAAAATACAATTTCGAAAGGGTTGTGCAACTGTTACTATAATAGAATATTAAAAAAATCAAATTATAAAAATTGTATAGTTTTTTATAATTTATGAATAAAAAAACATATGTGGCATAGTTTGTGACATGTTTTGACGGGAGAGACCCGTGTTTAAAATATAATTCTAAAAAACTTTTTATTTGATGTTGTTTGTCTTCCGTTTGGTTCATCATTCTCTTCACACTTATAATAATCGTTCTGTATCTCTTCAGGGTATATTTTGTATTTATACTTTTTGTTTCTAGAAATAAACAAAACAAGTGATAAATTAAAACGATTAATTAAAAATAAACAAATGTTAAAATATTAATAGTTGTGGTAAAATTATTTACCACAGACTACCCGTCTCACATTTTCAAATTTTTAATATGAGTCCAACTTCTATTTCCCTTAAGTTTTACCCAAAATTCTTTTCTGCTTACCGTCTCCACTTCTTTGTATCTACTATAATTGGGCTCTAACCTTTTTGCCTCATATAATTTCTAAATACTCACCTACCTTAATATAATTTATTTTACTTTCCTTAAAAGGGTATTTAAATTTAATGCGTTTTAATATTGATCATAAATTTCATATTCTTTTTATAATTGTAATTGGCATCCTTTAAGATCTCTATTATGATTCATGTATAGAATGTACCCTCGCGGTTTTAAAAATATATCCGTGAATGTACGGATATATCCTGATTCTTTTACTTCAAAACTAGTTTATTTTTATATTTTACAACCACGTTGCTATAATCATACTAGGCTTGTGAAACTATCTCTTCTCGACTTCTGTTTGTTAAGTTTTTAAATTCATAGTTGTTATTTTGATTTAAATTTATAATCTTATTTCTTTTTATAATAGGAATGGTAGAAATTCACCTTTTATGATTTTGTCTGCCTTTAAGCTTTCATTTTTCATTTTCATCTTAAGTTACTTTCTAAATAATTTTAATTTTATTTTCTTTCTAAATATCTTTTTAAATAATTTTCTTATTGTATTATCTTTATACGTTTTTTTATCCATCTCTCGTTCCTTACATTCATTATTATTGTATTTACGATGGTTTAGTTTAGCTAAAATTTTATTGTTAACCATTTTCCAATGCCTGTATGTTTTAACTTTAGGCAATTTAAGTTTCGGTTTTAAGCTATAATTGTCATTTTTTATTTTTAAACACCTTTTGTCGTGGTATTTCTTTTTATTATCTTTCGTTTTGTAAATATTGATTTTATTTAATAATTATACATGTTTCATAGAAATTTGTTCTTCTTTAACAATTAATAATTTTTCCTCTGTTAACAACTCTGGGATTGTTTGTGTGGTATCCTGTGTATCACATTTCTTAACATTTGTTTATTTTAAAACGTTTAATTTAAATTTTAATTTATTTTCCCTCCCAAAATTATATAAACAAAATTTTTGAAAGGGGGATATATAGATAAAGTAGCAACAGTTTATGATGAATAGGAAGGAGAGAGTTTAAAAATAATAAAAGAATCTTTATAAAAAACTATGTGAAGTATTATTTGGCCACAGGATGTGGGCCTAGGGGTTACGACAGTTTGATTTTTTATTAATGATTTTTCCTGCCTATCATTTTTATTTAATTTAAATTTTTCTGTTTCATCAACCTTAATATATTTATCCCTTGATTCATTATAGATAATTGTTTCATTTAAATTTCCTTTTATATTTTTGTTTACAATATTCTGACTCTTTTTTTCGACATGATCCTTGATCATCAAATTTTTAGACGATATTTCGTTGACGTCTTTAGTTGTACCTTTTTTAGTTTTGTCCTTAAGAGTGTGGCGATTTCTACTGCCATGACTGTAATTCATCTTGTGTAAGCTCTGCACCCTTTCTTCTTTGTTTCAGATTTTAGATTGGGTGTTGTAGTTTGTTGCTGTAATTTTACCTTTGATCATTTGGAAATTAGTTCGCATTCTAATTGGTATAAATAGTCATATATATCGTTAACTTTATTGTTTATTACATTGAGCTTGGTTAGTTCTAAATGGGTGTAGTCTCCTAATCATTTAATGAAGACTTCTTCAAATTTATTTAAGCTGTCTCACTTTTTAATTTACAGACGTGAGTATATTCTAATAGTCTCTTTTCGATCGATTCTTTATATTCCTTTATACTTGAATATTTGATCTGGGTTGTATTATCTAGATTTCTTATAATTTTCCTTTTATTTTCGACGGGATAAAGTATGTTCAATATGGCTATTCTTAATTTTAAAAATGAATCCTTGGGTATTTCTTCTTTTCTTTAATCTAGAATTAAACTATGGTATATAAGAGCCATCTGTTCGTCCGTCCATTTATTTGTCATTGCAATTTCTTCGAATTGGTTCAAATGTTTAGGTGTAATGTCCAAGGAAATATTTGATATTTTAAAAATTTTTCTTTTAATGTAACGCCTGTACCTGGAATGTGTTTCTACAGTTCAATATAGTCACTTTCGGCGTAATGTTTGTTTTCAACTTTTTCGTTTCGTAATTTCGTCTTTGAATTCAAAATGACGTGTCTTGACGGGAGCGACCCGTGTTTAAAATATAACTCTAAAAAACTCTTTATTTGATGGTCTTTCTCTTTGTTTTGGCTCATACATCTCTTCATATTCATAACAGTCGTAATTGTATATCGGTTAAGGGTCAATTTGTATTTATACCTTTTTGTTTCTAGAAATAAACAAAACAAGTGATAAATTAAAACGATTAATTTAAAATAAACAAATGTTAAAATATTAATGATTGTGGTAAAATTATTTACCATAGTTTGATTATGTTTAAAATCATGGTTGTAATAAATATTTGTTATTTTTAACTAATTTTAAAATAAATACTTTAATATTGTATAAAATTTATTAAAAAGTTTGTAAAAATCTATAAAAATACAAATTTATTTTAACAATTGGCTTCTTAAACTTTTAATGATAAAAAAAACTTCTTTGTTTATTACTAAAATAATTTTTTTAAATAATTAAATACATTGTATTACATCTAAATAAATACTTTACATAAAGATAACAAAAATTAAAATCGATTTATAATAATAAAAAAGTTTTAAATGTTAATGTATTTCTAAAAATAACATTTAAAACTGAACTTTTGACAAATATACAGATTTTTATAGCTTGATTAAGTGTTTTTTTTATTTAAATTTGAATTAGTTTTTTTAAAAATAACTTAAATCAAATAACAATCTTCCATTTTAATAAAAATTTTCAATCTTTAATATATTAATTTCCATCTTTGTTTATTTTTTTTGTCTACAAACGATTAAAATAAAAATATATTTTAATAGTTATAAAATTTATAGTATAATTTCTATTTTACGAAAAAGTTTATAAATTTAAATTAGAATAATTTACCGACATTCAACAAATTTAAAATCTATTAATAAATAATTATTATTTCTCTTTAACATAATTTTATTTTGTTTTATATTTAAAATATATGTACCAATATAAATTACAAAAAATAAAAAAAATTAACTTTTTTAAGAGAAAAGCTATCTTTATAAAATTTTTAGAATAGAAATGTATAAAAGTAAAGCAATTACAAAAATATAAATCAATATAAATTTACAAGAGTTTTATCAAAGTAATAATAGTCATGTTAAGATAAACATTAAAAAATATTATGACATCAACTAAATTAAGTTTTGTATGTCTTAATAATTTTGTCATATATATGAATTCCAATATAATAAATAAAATTGTAAAAATTTATCTTCTGTTAATATATGGAGATTTATAACGCTAATATTTGAACATCTCTTTCTTGTAAGTTGTTGCAACTTTAAAATAAATGTAAAGTTAAAAATTAAATTTAATATTGTCGATTATAAAAAAAGTGTAGTCCAAAATTTATATTTTTACAAGCATTAAATTATTCTTACATATTTATATTAAATTGTTAATCATGATTACAACTTTATTAGTTTATTATTGTATAGTACAGCAAAATATTAAATTAAATAATTTTTAAACGTATTATTAATTTTATACAAAGTGTTCAAAAAAAATCATTATTTAATTTAATTCTTAGTTTTTGATTACAAATGCATCAAATTATTATATTGAATGAAATATTACGTAGTATTTATTTTAAAACATTAATTTACTTTTTTTAATAAATAAGTTGTGTTTATAATTTTAGTTTAATCAATTTTTTTTGTATATATTCAGAAACAACTAAAGAATGACAAAATAATCAAAATTTTGATGAATTTAAAAACATGATATAAAAATAAATTTAATTCAAAATTTTTTTTTATTATCATTAAATATAATAAAAATTTTAATATAAAACAGATATTTAAAGTATTATGTTTAAAGTTAAAAAGATAAGCATAATTTATGAAAATAAATTATATGCAGAATTGCACAACATACATATTATTTAAATACATTATAAATATTTGTTTATTTTATAAAATATTATAGTAAAAATCGTTTAAATCTTTTTTATCTATTAAAATAATTGTCACAACATTTTATTAATTTTATGTTATTTTAAACAAAAAAATATTTAAATATAACTTGTTTTTGAAGTTTTCCATAAATAAAAACACCAAAATCTGATTTAACTATTAACAATTCATGTGAATATATTTAAAGTAAAATAATTCACAATATCAAATATCATTTGATTTATAATATTCTTATTTAATGTTTTTTTATTAAAAAAATCAAATTTGAATCAAATTATATATTTTAAGTTATTTTTTGAACGTTATTAAGATTTTATTATTTTAATAAAAACTTTTTTTTAATTATTTATAATGTTTTTGATTGTATCATTTTATTATATATTTTACATAATATTTTTACGTGTTATTTTTTTAACAAGCTTAAATAGAAATACTTAATTTTAATAGCCTAAAAAAATTTATCTTATTTAAAAGCTGAATATACATAACTTTCTATATGTTTCAAATCTTTAACAACATTTTTTAATGATTACATTTACTTTATAAATTTTACAGATGTGTAAATGACAGGTTTATTAGTTAAAAATAGATATTAAATTAATTATTTAAAAAGTTTAATTTGCATTGATATACAATATTACATATTGAAAGTTGTTTGCACGTCATTAAATTTTATTTAAAAGTAATAAATCTGAACTCGAATTTTTGTTTTAACAAATTAATTATTCATTATTAATTACATTATATTTTTTTCAAAAACCATATTATTTTTAAATTTACTTTTTATTTTTTCATAAATATTATGTTATCTAAAATAAAATTGATTTATCAAATAAAAAACGAAAAACATTATTTAATATTAAAAATCAATATTTTTCTGTTTTTAGATATTTTATCAAACTCAAAATTATATTTTTCATCTTATAGAGCCTAAAAATTTAAATTATAATATTTAGAAATAAACATTAAAAAAACATTTTTTGAATAAAATCATTCAATGCAAAATCTAATCTTTAAAGTACCTTTCTGATATTATTTGAATTAATATTAACCTTCATTGTATTTCAATATATTTCTTTGAATGATTTATTGTATTTATTTTTAATCAATAAATTGGATAATCATTTGCTACAATAATATATTAACTAAAACATCTGTTTTTTACATTTTAAGACTATCAAAATTTAAAATATCTTTATACTATAAACTATGGATCATTGAACATTTATTTTACAAAAATAATTTAATTTTAAAACTTTAATTTGTTTAAATCAACATATTTAGGTCTTTAATACTGCAAACTTTAAATAAAATTCAAAATAGTATTATATTTTTTTCTAATTTTATATTGTTTTTAATGATATGCAAAAAAATTATTTATATTTAAAAAGGTTTAAAATTAATTCATATAATATATATTTTTGAAAATGTTTTCGTTTTTTTAAGAAAATAAGATATTTTTGTATATTAAACAAAAAATTTATTGTGTAATTAAAGTAATAATATTTATTTTGAAGAAACAAGAAAACTCTGATAATATCATTTGTGTTATTAAATATAAAATATCTATTCAATTTAGTAACTAATTTTTAATCATATATATATTTACCTTTTTTTTTAAAAAAATTAGTAATTCTTGTAATATGAATTTTTTGAACTTAAAACATTATATAATAAATATTTGTAATTTTTAAAAGATTTTTTTTATAATTTAAAATTTTTATTTTAACAATTATATGTATGTGTTTATATCATTGTAACAATTAAGCGTATTGATTTGCGTGTACTACAATGTTTTTGCTTCTGTCTACGTGTTTTATATCAAAATTAACCTCGTGTAATATATGTTTCCAACGTGTAATTTTAAGTATCTTTTTTATTATTAAAAACCAATTTCTACTATTTGTAAAAATTTAAGACACATGATCTATAGTATATTTTTATCATTTATTTTAGACAATATGATTGTATAATTTAACACAGGACCACTAATATTTTTATTAAAATATTTCAATAATTCCCCTTCTTGCATTGATACACATCCTAAACCAATGTGACTAGTATCACAATTTAATATATTTTTCATAATATAACCAGAACAATACAATTTATGTTTTCCATATTATAATTTTTAATTTCTTCAATACACCTTTTCATTTCTTAGTCTAAAATATATATTTGCTTATTCTTAAACAAGTTTGTTAAATTATAAATCCTTCGTGGAATGTCATGTATAAAATTTTGATACCAATTTTATATTCCAATTAACCACTGTAAATCATTTTTGGTATGTATACCTTAAAAAATAAAATTATTGAAATATTCAGTTTTTGTAAATTTTTATTCTTTATTTACCATATATCTGAGTATTTATATTTCTGTATAAAAAAAATTTAGTCCTTTCAAAATTTATTCTCATTTAATGTTTATAAATCTTTACAATTTTTGAATAAAGTTTTGTGTGTTCTTTTATTGTCTTGTTTAAGATTGTTATATAATCAATAAAAACGAAGGCATTTTCATGTCACTTTAAACGTTTAATACGTACCTCTGAAAATTTTTTGATTCCAACTTTATTCAGAAAGAACTCTTTTGTAATACTATTGTTTCCTTAGAAAGAAAAGAGGCATAATTAGTTTAATCTTGTTATCAATCCTAATTTGATTGAATCTATTGCTCAGATTTATTTTACTAAATTTGTTTGATTCACATGGTTAAAGACTCTTCTATATTATGAATTATCCATATGATTTCTTTAATATATTTGTTAACTTCTCAGTAATTTACAACATCTTAAATTTTCATTTTTTTTAAAAAAATGTTGAACTTATTACGTTTAATAATTTTTTTTAATAATGTTTTTTTCTGATTAATCTTTTTATTTCATTTTCAGCACGTTTAACAAACTTGTGAAGTACAGTATACATGTTTTATTTTTAGTTTTTAAGACTTTCTCGACCACAAACGTGTGGCTTTTTACCTACAAATGACTTAATTAATATTTGTTTTTCAATACGTATTTTAAAAAATAAAAAAACATTACCTCTTTTAGTGCAAACCTTTTTGTTGCAGTTCATCTAACATCTTTTGCATTCTTTTTCACCACATTTAAAGCATATAATTTCATTATAAATATCAATTATTATTTTCATAATATAATACAACCTAATTTCTGCTACAAATATATTGTCTAACAAAAACTTTATGAAGGTTTCTATAAAACATTAAACAATACTTTAAAATTAACTCTTTTACAGTCAATTCTATATTTACTACGTTTCTAAAATACTTGTTGTCACCATTTCAAAATACCATATTAATTGATTTGTATTAATTGATTTTCTGCTAAAATGTTGTTTTTTGGATGACCGTAATAATACAAAATTTTCACACTTCATACTTTATTTAGTTTTCATTCAACAATATTTTCATAGTTTAAATTTTGTCTTTTTTGCAAGTTTTTATTTAACTTGTCGTAATCTCATGAAACGATTCGTTTTTAATATAATTTATATAATCTTATTATTAAAGGCTATATTTGCTCATTTTTATATTTTTTAACTTATGACAAAGTCTTGTGGAAGAGCTCTAAAGCTTATGTAGTTCTTCACAAGAGACTTAATTCGCACATTTTTGTTTTTATTGAAAATATTTTTTACTTTTTATGTTGTATTGAGACGTTTCTCATTTCTCTTCGACTTGCTATCTCGATAGGTGGTAATTCCTATTTATATTTTTATTGTTCTAGAAAATAAAATAATTAACATATAAATTAAATGATATGTTAAAATAATAAATTGAACAATTAAATTTAACAATGTGGTAATTATTTTACCACATACTACTATTTCTCACAAATTTAATATTTTTTATGGGTCCAACTGGTTTCTGTTGTCTAATTTTACCCAGTAGCCCTTTTTACCTATTCTTGTAATTTATTTTGTTGCTAGTTCATATTTTGGCCAAATTTTTTCACTATTAACTAATCGTTTGTACATATTGTAACCAATTTTTATATCTTTTACATATTTTACTATGGGCTATTGTTTTTTCACTTCTCCAATAGGAAGGTTCAATATATTGCAAATGTCAGAGCTATTAGCATTTGAACGTAGATGTTTTAAATATTCATTATAATTACTACTTAGATAATGTTTTGCTTCGTCAATTGCTTCCTTAATAGTTTTTCTACTGTTGATAGTTAGTGCTTCAGTGATCAGTTAATTTGTTCCTTTAGAAATATTATTTTAACTTTGTGTATATTCATATACAATAATTTATTTTATCTTATTTTAATTTAAAAAGTTAGTTATTTTAGGGTTTCGAAACTATTTTTCATTATCTGAAATGATTTATCTGGGTTCTGATAATTCGTTAATCCACTTTTTAATTTTTTATATTATATTTTTCGTATCAATTATTTTAAGAAAATATAATCTTGTAAACCTAATGTTTATCTCAGTAATATGCATTATATACCTCTTCTCTCTTAACAAGTCGGATTTATATTCATTTAATTTAAAAGATTCATAAATGTCTGTCGATATTCTTTCAAATTTATAGTTAGCAATGATTTTATTTTTCTTATCAATTTTTAAAGATTTAATTTTTATTCTTAGGCAAGTCTTATATGTTTCCGTTACACTTTTTATTATTTTGTACAAGTTTTTGGTATAAAAATATGTCTTAAGGTTATAGTAGATAGTATTTGTTCGTCTATATAAAATTAGTAGATGTATTTTCTTTATAAAGTTTACATATTCTGTTGGTTTGATTAAAATACGTTTTTTACTATTAACAACCATTTCTCCATTTGCTTTTCATTTACATGTTTTTATACCAATTTATTTAATTCGGTTTTTTGTCATCTGTTGTTACTACTAGACATCTGGACAAATTATCTACTATTGAATTTTGTTCTCTTTGAATGTGATAAATATGATGATAAAATTCGTTAGGAAGTAGTTTCTATCTTAATATTCTATAAATCAGTTTTTTGTTATCATATGTATAAATTTTTTATACGTGTAAATTTTCATGTAATTACATTGGATGATTCTTTTTTAATTTATCAATCCTAATACTATCAATAAGTATTCTTTCTAAACTATGCTTAGTTCAATTAAGGTCCCCGCAACTTCTTTGAATAATACCCTATTATTCTGTCGTCCTATCTCAAAACAATACCTATATCAGATGCATCGTATTCCGGTGTAATTTTTTTTGAATAATCTGGAAATTCATGTTTTGTTTCATTTAATATTATTTTAGCAACTGTATCAATTGATTCTTTCATTTTTATTGTAATAATTATTTTCTTATTGTTTTTATTTGTTTTTACTAAATCCTTAATCTCATATATATTTTTCAGACATATTGGGAATAAATATTCTGTACCAATTTAATTTTCTCATTAATCTTTTTACGTCTTTCTTTGTTTTTACATCTCTGTATAATAATTTTTTCGTTTTGTCTGTAAATATAAGACATATTCCTTCATTATTTACCTTATAGCCAAGAACAATAACTTCTTTTACCTGATTTTTAATTTATCTAAGTTTATTCTCATTTCATGATCTAATAATTTTTGTAAGAAGATTTTTTGTATTTCTAATTTTTTTCTTTTGTCTTTGTGTATATTACTATATCATCTATATAGACAAAACAATTAGCTACAACACCTAAATTTTCCGAAACATATCGTTGGAGCAAGTTTAGTCTCAGTTTTATTCTAAAGTGTAACCGTTATACTGAAATTGTCTTCCGAATATGTTAAACGCTGTAAATTTTCTAACTGCTCGTTTTGTTTTAAATGGTTAAATCCATTTTGTAAATCCAGTTAATTGAAATAGTTATTCGATCTCATATATATGAGACAATCATCTATTTTTGGAAGAATCCATGGGTCATCCAGAACATATTTGTTTATAATTTGGTAATTTATCACAAGACTAAGATCATTATTTTTATTTTTAATATAGAAAACTGTACTAGAACAAGGTGAATTACTCGTTTCCATTAGTTTTCTTTTAAGCAATCTGTAATTTCTTGTTTTCTTTTTTCAACGTATACTACAGGAACGATGTATCCTTTATGTTGAATTAGGTATAAGTCTTTAGAAATTATAATTTTATTGATTTCTTATTTGTTATTTAGAACACTTATCATTATTTTGATATAATACTAAAGCTTTTTATTAAAATCAAAATATACTTCGTCTTTCATCTACAACGATATTTTTCACACAATTTTTCATCAATTAACTCATCAGTAGTTTTTTGGTTATTAATAATTAAAACAATGTTTTCTTTATTTATTACTAATAATCTTTTATCTTAATCAATTAGACTAGCATTTTTGCTAGTATATAAAAATTTACTTGATATGTTTTCCCGTTAATGTTTAGCTCTGTTGATATATTCGTAGTTACTCTTGTGCTTTGTTCTCCCACAAATAATACGTTAGGCGGTTTCGTATCATTATTATGCAGTTTACTCGTATTGCAACATCTTCTCTTATAAAGTTATGGCCGAAGCCACTATCTATAATCATGTCAAATGTTTTATCCTGTGTCTTACCTTGTATCTTAATCCAGTAAGGTTATTAAGTGTTAGTTTCGGTTAAAATTATCGTTTTAAAATTTTTACCTTCTCTTTCATTTTAATTACAATCTTCGTTGTTTTTATTTTTTAAAAACAATTTTTTGTTTTATGAGATGTTGTTTTATGTATTTTTCATAATTTAGTTGATTTATTTTTAGCGACATTGTGCGATTCGAATTTGTTTCTGTTATTTTCATTTCTTTATCTTTTGCTACTTTGATAACGTGTCTTTAACCTTTTGCTGAGTTATGAGGTGAGTTTCTAACATTTTTATATATTTTAATATATCTTTAAAATTATCTATTACCTTCATTTACCTGTCAATCTCTAAAATGGTATACTCCCCAGTCTCATATAAAATGCATCATGTATCATTCTTTCCGCTTTTTTGCGTTACTTTCTTTATTTTTGACATTATTTTAATTATATCACATATTTCATTGTAATACTTAGGGATAAATATGTAGTCATTTTGTTTTATAACGTTCAATTTTTTATAGTATAGAGTAGTTTTTGACTTAAGTAGATCAGTGTATTGATTTCTTGTCTCAAATAAGCATAACTATTATGTGTGAGCTTTATTTTTATTTTTTAGTTTTTAATTAAATTGAAATATACGTTTCCCATAATTTAGTCAGACCAATCATTGGCCTTTGAAACATTTCGAACCTATTAACTCTTCGAGTAGACAATACTCATTGAAATTTTTTAGGTTATAAAGTTTTATTTTGGTAGTAATATTGGTTCCTTTAATGTTTTCATCGAACTCATAATACTCTCTGGTCATTTCTCTAGATGTGACCTTTTGTTTAAATTGAGTATTCAATATATAGTCTCCTGTCGACTTATTTTATTGAATTCAATGTGGGAAAGTCGTGTGGAAAATATCAAAGCTTAGGTAACTTTTCAAAAGAGACTCAGTTCGTACACGTTTTTTTATTTAATTTTTATGGTGTGTTGGTACGTTTATCATATTTTCTCTTTGCTTTCTTTATTGGTAGAAGTTAATCTTTATTTATATGTCTATTACTTTAAAAAATAAAATAAAGTAGCGCATATATTAATCGATATATTAAAATAATAAATTAACAATGTGGTAATTATTTTATCACAGATCCTCTTCTAAGGTTGTCCATCTATAATGATCTCTTCGTTCTTAGGTGTCGTTGATTGACATTATCTTTATACATATTTTGTTTTTTCTTGTTCTAAAAAAATGTTTGATATGTGAATTATATACTACATTTAAAAAATATCAAAACTTATTTGTACCAAATTAAATGTATATTTTAATTTGATATTAAATCATGAAAAACAAAATTTGCAAAATTTTAGAGATGAAATATTAAAATAAACATTCTAATAATAAATAATACAAAAATTCTTTAAATATAATATTTATAGATACATAAAAATTGCAAATTTTAAAATCAGTGTTATTTTATAAATTGAATATAATATTTAAACATATTATTTTTTATTTAATAAAAATAATCTTTTTTTATCATTTAAAAAATAATAGAATTTAAAAATATATAATATTTATTACATATATATTCTTTAAAAGTATTTATTTACAGATAAAGTAAATATGTAATTTTTTTATAGATAATGTTTATAGATTTTTACAATTTCAAAGAGGAGGTTTAATTAATAATATAAAGTCTTACATAAATAAAATACAAAAAACATAAATACATCTTTATATTGAAATCTATTAATAGTTTTTGATTAATTGTAAAATTTATAGTATTCAATAACATAAAGTAATGTTAAAATTCAGATCATGTTTAAGTTATAAAATTTTGTAAAAATGCATTTTAAATATATTTTTAATAAAATTTATAGTGTATAAAGTTATAGGTTATAATATTTTTTACACTAAGATTTAATTTATAAAAATTCCTTAAACAATTTATTAATGTTATATGTATAAATAAAAACTATTATTTTTGAAAACTAAACTTATTACAATATTTATTTAAAATTTATTAACGAATTAAAAAACAACATTTATTTTGCAATCAATACCGTTATAATTAAATCATTTTTATTTTTTATGATTATAAAACATTTGATATATGAACATCTTTAAAAAAATTAAAATTTTAAATTATTAACATTTTAGTAGTAAAATTATAAAATAGACAAATATATAATTAATACCATTTAAATTTTTGAAAAAAGTTCATATTAATTTTCACTTACATTAACTAATTTTTGTAAAAACTTATGGTTTTAAAATAGACATTTATGAGATGTAAAAATAATATAATTCAGATAATTTAATTAATGATAACAAAAAATTAAATATATGCAATTTAATTATTATTTTAACGCTAAAAAACTTTTAATAAAAAGTAACAAAACATTCATAATATTATATTTATCTAAACTTACAAAAAAACAATTATAATGGTTTTTATAAAAATTTGTTTTATAATTTTTAAAAAATTACAAAAAAAATGAACATTAATGATTGTTAAAGTGTAAAAAAATTTAAATAGTAATATAATTAAATCAAATCTTTAAATATTAAATTAGATTTTTTATAATAAGGTATATGATTTTAGTAATATTTACTTTACTTAAAATAACGGTTTAAAATAAGTCAATTTAAGATTGTAAATAATAATTTTGCTTTTATTAGTATAATATTAAAAAATATTTGTAGAAATCAATATTAAAATTAATTTCTCTTAAAAAAATTTACATATTAAATAGTTTTATTGATAACATATAATTTTTATTAAACAACTTTTAAATCGTGATACAAAAATTTAAAATTTTATTTAACGAACAATTTTTAAATACTAAGAATATAAATATATATTTATGGTAGTAAAATTTATTCTATTCCACAACAACAAAAATATTCAATTCTATTTTTCTCTTAATCGAATTATCAGCATTTTTTAATTATAAAATAAGCAAAAAAATTATTATGAAAATGTTTTTTTGTTTTTTAGTTAATTTTATAATTAAATTAATTTTGATATTCTAAAAAACTTATTTGTTGTTAAAAAAATAAATAAAACATTAATATATGATGTAAAATAATCATTATCCGTGAATAATTTTACAGCTATATGAATTATTAAATTATATTTTAATTTGATATTGTTTATAAGTTAATGCTACAAAAATATCTTGTTTTAAAGAAAGACTATATAAAAATATAAATCTTTTAATAAAACTTAAGTATAAACCTTGAAAGTTTATAAATTTATTAAAATATAATATATTTGTTTTTTAATTCATACTTAAAATACAATTCTTATTTCATTTTAATTATATTTTATAACCTTATTCTGTAAATTTTAAAGATTGTTCAATTAATGCATTGATTTTTTTAGATATATATTTTTATTGATTAAAAGTAAAGATAAATATATTTTTTGTAAAATAATTAATTAGCAAAAATAATTTCGTTTTTTAAAATACAAAAAAATTGCAACAAATTTATATGTTTTTAAAATAATGATTTGTTCATAATATATAAATTCTTTTTTTATTGGTTCTATTCTAACCAGATATATAATTTAATACAAGTATTTGCTTGATTTTATTTAATTTAATACAGTTTTATATAATTTATAAATTGTTTTTAATAAGATTAAATAATTTAAATGTTAAAAAATTCCATAAACTATTAAACAAATTATTTAAAATATAGTTCAAAAATCTTTTTAAGTTTTTAGATTTTGTGCATTTTCGCAATGTTATCGTTTTCTTTAATGTGTAAATTACATTTTTAAACGATTGATTTACAACAATTTTATACAACATCTTTATAACACTATTACATATGTTTTCGACATATAGAAATATTGAATTATTGTTTTGAATTATTATTTTATCGTACAATGATACAAAAACAAAAATAATATGTTGCATATATTTTTTAAAATTGTTTACAAATAATTTATTTATTTAAGTTAATCTTTATTTTTATTTAAAACCTAAATTTTGTAAATAAAACCATTATTCTATTTTTATTAAATTTTATTTTTTATTATAGGTTAACAACTTATTTTATTTTTCATTATATGAATTTATAATAAAAAACCATATAAATAAAGCTTCGGCTATAAAATTCTTTTTCATATATGCAATAAGACTATATTAAATTTATAAAATAAAATTTAAAATTTAAAATTTAAATTATCGATATTATTTTTTCTTGTCTTTGATAAATAAATATTATTTTTATTAGTCTACAACAAAATACCACAATAAAATTAAAAAAATTTTAAAATATAATATAACTTAATATTAGTTTTCATACTTACCAAAAAGAAATTCTTTTATTTGTTTTGATTTTAAATCGTGCTAGTTATTTTTGTTATTTATGTTAAATAATAAATTTTTTAGAATAATCTATAAAATGTTTTAAAATATTTTTTTTTACATATTCTTTCGCACTTTATCATTTAATTTTTTTCGTTAATATCTTCAAGTACATTTGCATAAGCGATTATAGACTCTTTAAAAAAAATAATTATATTTACTTTTTCAACGATTAAATTTTATTTGCACATAATTACATGTTTTGCCTTTATATGTATCATTTTTAATTTATTTAATTTTAATAATCTTTTAGTATATTTTACTTATATCTTGACATCTTCATTTTATTTGCTTTAATTTAAATTGTGTTAAATTAATTATGAATGAATTCTAATCTTTTTAATATAATTATTTTATTTTTAATAATACTTGTGTGTTTTTATGACAAAAAAATATTCTAATAAATATTTTGATAGTGTGGGAACTTACTTTTATGTAGTAGTCCAGAACTGAATAAATTCTATACTTAAGACTTTACCTGCTTATATTTATGTTTAAAATAATAAAATATAGTCTTATTATGTTTACTACTAGCTAATATGTAATTTATATTAACTCTGTTGTGTGTAGGTAATGTAAAATTTATTTATAGTTTAAAAATTCTACAAAATAAAATATATTAAAATGATAAATAAATAAAATAGGTTAAATAGATAAAAATTAAAAATATAAATACTTAAATTTAATGTTCTTTTATTAATATTGTTGAAAGTAATTAGATGCAAAATTATGCTCAAGATTTTTCTTATAAAATTTTATCTACAATTTTTTTTGATATAAAATGGTATTAGAGTTGTTAAAATATGTGTGCAAATAATTTTTTTATGTCTTATCTATAATAATATCTACTGAAAATATAAATATCAAATGAAACCATTAAAAAAAATAATTTTTTGAAATAAAAAATTAGTTAATTAAACATAAAAATAAACATAATGTTTCACATATGTTATTCAATATACTAATATACTTAGATATAGGTAAAAAATCATATATTAATAATTATAATTTTATTTATATTACTATTATTAATATCAATATTATACAGAATTTGATTAATTAAATAGAAATTAATTTTTTATAACAAAAT
Source organism: Vairimorpha apis BRL 01 (assembly GCA_000447185.1). NCBI lineage: Eukaryota > Fungi > Microsporidia > Nosematidae > Vairimorpha > Vairimorpha apis. The sequence goes on along the minus strand of KE647364.1, from coordinate 49,663 downwards.
TTATTATTTTATTTTATAATATAATTTTTTCCTTTATAGATTCAATAATATTTAACTTTAATATATTTTCAAAAATATATAAATATTGAAAGTTCTTTTTGATCTAAAAAATTAAAAATTTAATATTTGAAAAATATTAAAATATAAACAAGTATTTAAATTTATAAATTATGTTACAATATAATTTTAAATAACTTTTTAAAGTACTTTACTTGTTTAAAAACCTATATAAAATAAAAAATATATATTTCACCAATTTAACCACAAGTTAAAGTCTTTTAAATAATCAACAATCTTAATATGTATCTGAGAATCTTTATTGATGTATTGATTAATGGTTTAGTAGTTTATTACATTTTTCAGATCATTATTTTTTAATAAACCATAGAGCAACATTTAAAGAAGTTTTGTAAACTATTTGAAATTTGTTAGAACACTCTTTATGTTTCATTTCTTTACTCTATAAATACTTAAAAACAATATTGTATGATTTTGATAAACACATTTTTATTTATAATAAATTTTTCTTTAAATTATATTTGATATAATAATTTTTTTAATAAAAATAAGTTTTCTTAATTATCATAAAAAACGCAAATACTCTCTTCAATTATTTTAAACATTGATTTCTAATTGTTCAACAATAATATTTAGTCAGTTCTATTTATTGTAACAAATTTGTATATTATCTTGTTTTCATCAGTTTCTAAAAATTGTACCTGTAATTTAATTTACAAACAATTTTTTTAAATGTATTACTTATTTTAATAATTTTAACTATTTTAATTTTAAATAATAATTTTTGTCTGATATGGTTATTTTTAATGCTTCTACTAATAAAATGTATTTAATTTTTTTACTAATACACAACGCGAATTTTAATTATTTAATTGACTTAATGAATGTAGTAAAATCATTTGTTCGTATGTATTTCAATTTTTTATTTAAGTTTTTATCTTAATGTTCATTAAAACAAAAATTAAATTATTTTATTAAAATCATATATTAATTAAACATTTATTTAAAAAACGAATCCTAGATTTATGAAACATAATCATATGTTTATTAATACAACACACTTAATTTAAAATATTAAAATCATTCAAAACAATATTTTTTATTTATTTTAATAGATCTTTAGTTGTAATTTAATTTTATATCTAGTTTTTTTATATATAAATAATGATATAATTTTTTAATCAATAAATATAATGAAATTTTGATTTAAATGTAAAATGTTATGAGTACTTACATAATTTTAACGAGATTTTTATATAGATTTTTAAATTTATGTGCTCTTTTTATTGGATTCTTTTTAACAATGTTTTATATGTAAGAATTTATTTGTTAAGATATAAATTATGTATAGCAATAAATTTGAAGCAATAATCTTTTGTTTCGACGATTTGTTGTTGTAAATATAGAATTATTTTGACATATTTTATCAGTAGATTTCATTTCTACAAATTAGTTTAGCATTATGGACATTTAAAAATTTGAATTAACACTTTCATTTTTTAAATAATCGAAACATATACTTCATATATTTAATATAAACAATAACTGTACTTGTTTTATATTTTAAAACGAACTGTTATTAAAATAAGTATTTAATATACTAAACTATATGGTAATATTATATACTTTAAATTTTTATCAAATATTCATATTTATAATTTTTTCTTTCTTATTCATTTTTTTTGAATTTCAATAAACTAACTCTTATAAAATTTATTGAGTAAAATATTGCAATATAGATATAAAATGACTGTTTTACTTTGAGCTGTTATAATATTTATTTATCTTTTTTTTAGAAAAATTTAAATTATTTGACATATAAAATTAATAAATTATTTTGTATTGTATATTCATTCAAACATGTCAAATATAAAAGTGCCATCTTAAAAAAAAGATTTCAAAATTATATATAAATAAAAATTTATAATTTTTCAATACAATATAGGAATAAACTATTTCAATAAGTAATTTACACATATATTAATTGGTATTAAAAATTTAAAATCTATTAAAAGTATATTTTCATAAATTTTATAAATTTTAAATGTGTAAAAATATTATGTTGTCATTATACAAACTGTGTTTAATCATTTTTTAAGCTAATACCAATCTAAAATTTTAATAAAAGACGTAAAATATATTATTTTAAATGATCTATATAAACACGATAAAATTATATTCAATTTATTTTAGAATCTTATGATGGCTCTTATACTATCAGAAAAGAACTATTAAATTGTAACTTTTTAAATCATACACATATAAAGATTATATTCATATAATTAATTATATACATTGTATTTTATAACAGAAAAATTCATGAAGTTAATTAAAAAATATTGTTTATCATATTTACATAAGTTGTTTTAATATAAATGCTTAGATTGTCGATATTTTTTTACTTAAAATTACGGACATACATGAACAGTATGTTTTATAATACTATATCTAGTTTAACTATTTTAATATTGTAGACATTTATGTTAATAGTAAAAATTTTATGTTAGAATATAATACAAGAAAAGGCTGCTACATGATAAAATTTAGTTCATGCAATATTTATCTATTTAAGTTTATTGCTAAAATGTAAGGATTAGATAATACGGATATATTTGACATATAGTTTAAACATTTAAATGTAAAAATTAAAATTAATTAATCAATTATATATATAAAAAAGTTTAAAGCATTATGAAACATGCAATAAAGATAAATTTAGTTTAAATCATACTAAGTTATGTCAAAAAGCATTCAAAATTTAAATCTTATTACAAAATTAAAAATACATATTTTTTTTAAAAAATGTTTGGTTGCTTTCTTTAGTATTAAAATTTAATAATAGTTTTGTTTTAAAATTTTAAGTGATTATTATTTTATTTAGTTTAAATTTAAAAACAAAATTTGCTTGAGTTTTACAAATATTTAGGTTGTCTTAAAAAGAAAAAATTTTATTTATTTATTTTTTGTTTTCTGTATGTGTAACGTTCAAAGCAAAAAAAAATTTATTTTAAAAATTATAAATCTCTTGCTTTAAATTGTTTATAAAACACATATTAAGTAACTTTAAATAAATTTTAAACAAATAGATTTATTAAAATAAAAAAATTGTGCAGATAAAATCTACCAAGTATCTAGATGTAAATGTTAATAAAATATTTTTTTATATAAATACTGTTTTTATAAAAATTTAATTTTTTGCAGTTTATAAAAATAGTGTAACCTAACTTTTCAGATTGATTAAACTGTTTTAGATTTTTTAAAATAAGATCTGATTTTTAATCAAAGAAAATATTTATTTTACTATGTCTACTTACTATATTATATTTTTATAATTAAAAAAGAGTAAAATATATTATATTATCTCATTGATTTTTTCTAAAAATTAATATAAAAACTATATTTGAAAATTCATTTCTTAAAATAAACTATTATAATAACATTTTAAATATCTAATAATAATTTCTAATATTATCATAAACGTGTTTATAAACGATATAATGTTTACATAATTATATTTACAAATTTTTCGAATATCATAAATTTCTATATTTTATTATTATATTTATATTAGGTTTTAATCTAAAAACAAATATACTATCAATATAAAATTTCAAAATGTAAGTTTTTGTGGAAAACTATGCGGTAAAACTAACATTCTCATTTTTTATTATAATGATATAAAAATAATAAATTTGATAAACTAACTAAATATACATAAATCTTTTTTTAATATAGTTTTTTATGTATTTAAAAAAATAAGAAAAAATGTATCAGTTAAATATTTTAATTATCATTATATATTAATTGTTAATTAATTTTCTTAAAAAAAAACATTAAAATATTTCTAATATTTTTTATTTTAATTTATGATTACATGAACATATTTTGATTTTGTAAATTTGATAGTTTAAATCTGACAAAACATTATATTTCAACATGTCAAAATTTTTGTTAAATGAAAATATAGAAAAAAATATATATAAAAGACATATTAATCGTAAAAAAGCTCTTTTTTAAAATGTTATATAAAATTTTAATTTAGCACAAGTATGTAGATTTTTATTTTATTTTTAACACATTAATAATGAAAAGTTTAAATGTGAGAATTTTATTAGCCTATCTTTTAGAAAGCATTTATGATTTGAAAAGATTAAATTTTTAATTTTTAAATGGCTGTAATATTATTGATAATCTTATCGATGTAACAGAACAGTTATTAATTGATAAATTTTCTCAAGATGGGTTAAAAAAAATTTAAACACCTAAAACTTGCACCAATAAGTCGTAATTTAAGCAGTCGCAGTTTAACTTTTGTTCCACCAAAATAATTTTTTTAAAATTTAATTCGTCTCGATTTAAGTAATAATTCATCAATAGAGTTTTGTGAACTACCAATAAGTTTAAAACGCATTGGATTAATTAATAATCATTTATAAAATTTACCAGAACATTTTTTGATTTAATAAATCTTGAAGAAATTATTTTAAACAAATTATTTATCAGATTTTTCAAAATCGATGAAAATTTTTACCAATTTGAAAATTATAGATTATAGTTTTAGTAATATATTCATTATAAATTCGTCTATAAGTAAATTACCTAAGGTTAAAGAAATTGATTTGTTTTATAATAAAATTAAAAGTTTACCTGATTTTATAAATAAATTAACAAATTTGAATTATATGAATTTAAGTTATAATAATATATGTAAATTCCCTGAAAATTTTATTTTATGTAATTTAAACAAATTAAACTTATTAGATAATTCTATAGCTAATATTAAATCAATTTGTATTATACAATCTATAAATTTCTTATTTTTAAGTCGAAATCATATTTAATTGATACCGAATAATATTTTACTTTAAAAAATTTAATATTTTTAAATTTATCTGAAAATGGTATTTTGAATTTAATAAAAGAACTTATAGAATGTAAATTTTGCAATTTTTACTTCTTAAAAACAATAAAATAAAGAACAGACATATTGATTTTCTCGAAATTTTAAGCATTCTCGATTTTCTAGATTTAAGAGACAATCATCCTATTAAGTATTCCGTTGATTCAACAGACATAGATATATATGAACTAAAAGCTAGAATTGGAAATAGATTATTCATAGATGATAATAAAAATATTAAAATTAACGATATATATGCTAATCTTAATGCAAAACCAATTAAATTTAATTTTGAAAACTTAAGAAAATGTCGACCATATACTTTACCATTGTATATTTTTAATAAAGATGAGTACAAAACTGATAACCAACTAGTAATATTGGATCCCAATCAATTCACAAGTGAATTCAAATATCTTGATACCGCAATTTTTAAAAGTTTTATTTATCATATATATAATCCTAATGATGATCATCTTAGATGGAATGTTCCAGAAAATCTTTTAAACGAATTTAAAAAATATATAGGTGTAATTATTTTTAAACTTTTTTTCATCTGATAATCTTATGTTTGTCGAAGTTCATTTGAATAGTTCATCTGCAGCTATTTGTTACTGTACAGAAAAACATAAAAATAAAATGATATTTTTATATGAACTTTTTATTAATAGCGATGAATATAGATTGGATTTAGAATCTGAAGAAAAATTGAAAAAACTTAAGAAGATAAATTAGCATAACAAAAATAGAGTTTTGATTGAGATATTCTGTGATTCTAAAAATACACAAAATGTCCACACAAATAATTATTGGGAATACATATTAAAAGATCATATTGGTTTAGACGTATTTGGTCATATTCCTGAACTTATTGATCATGATAAATTTAATGGCACACTTGAATTTGGTTAAACATTTTTTTTAAAGGTTAAAAATAATATAAATGATGATTGTAAATTGATCTGTAATTTTACAAAATTTTTATATTTTTCTGAAATTTAGAAAGACATAAAAATAAAGCTAATTGAATGTGAAAATGATGATATTTTGTACACAAAAAGTGTTACAGTAGATTTCCGTTGGTTTATTTTAAAGAGATTTAAGATTATTATTATAGATTAAACAATATTTAAATTTAATTAAAATAAGCATTTAGAATTGAAAGTCATGTGTTGGACTATATTTTTATATAAAATAAAAAACTTTTTATTGAATTTACATTAAACTTTATCTTTTTATTTTTTATATTATAATATTATAATATATAAATCATTATTTATGGAGGAAAAAATGAAAAATCTAGAGAAAATAATTATGAACAAAAATTTAATTTAAAAGTGCTTTCAAAACTGATGACTTGCTAAAAATGCAACATATAAGGAGACTAAACAAAAATATTGGTTTTTACTCTTACGGCTCTGCAATTATCAGTCTAATCTCACAAATAATTTTGGCCAAGACAACGGACGCTTTTAAAAATATACGTAAGATATTAGAAAGAATTTCTAAAGAAATATGAAAGATGGCAACAGATGTATTTTGCAAAAAATTTTATTACCCAAATACTAAGGAAGTGTTTAAAAAGAGAGCACATAATAATCTTAAGAATGAATTAAACAAAGTATTTTTAATAAAATATAATAATCTGAGGAAGGTACAAAGCGAAATAAAATGTAATTTTATTAAAGATAATACAGTTCATAACCAAAAAGATATATTATTGCCAAACGCTATTTTTATAATAAAATCGAAAAATCATTTGAACGAAATGTGTAAAAAATTTATAGGACTTTTAAATTAATGCGAGATAACGTAAATGCAGAGCTAATAAATAAAATTAACATGGTGATTGGCAAATATATAAAGACTAACCTCTATAAAAATCTGTCTGAAGTGGAACGTGTGATATAATCTGCACAAAGTACTTACAAGGTAATAAAACAAAACAAAGAAAAAAATTGGAATGGTATAATAACTTTAAAAAGAAAATTGTATTGTAGAATTAGGAATTTTTGAACTGATCAAATATAATGATCTTACAAAACATAAAAATTCAGAAATAAGAAAAAGTCTAGGAAAATAATGAAAAAAGATAATATATTACTTATTAGAAAAGGTGATTTAGAGGTTGCTGAATCAGAAATAAGATATTTATTTTTAAAAGAAATTAGAATGCTATGAGAAAAGATTGAAATTCAGATACACAAATAGAAAATTTGAATTGTACAGAGGTAAATTTTACCGAGACATGAAAACAAAACGACCTAGCGTTATGTCTAATATAGAAAAAGACGAAGTTATAAATTTTTAGAATGATAAATAGAACAAAGAAATGTCAAACAATAGTGATAAATATCAAGAATATTTGAGCTAGTTTGTCCTTAAAGAGTCACAAAAACACTTCAAGTTTATAAGTGAAAGATCGTTTTCTTTTTTACCGAATTGGAAGGTTGTTGAATAAGATGGCATTTTCAATTTTATATTAAGTGAATTAGCTCTCTACACGGGATTTTGTTTAAATTAATAAAGGAAATATGTTTATATATGGTCATTTAAAAAGACTGGTTATATACAGTTGGCCTTTTTTATTACCGAAAGGTGAAGCTACAAAAGGGTCACATTTTAGACCAATAACATACATGTCAAACTTTTATAAACTAATGACTAAATGTGTAACCAAAACTATGCAATTAGTGCTTGAATAAAGAGAAATTATATTTGAAAATCAACTGGGTACAAAAGAAATGTAAATATGCGAAGAACAGGTTATGATAAATATAGCAGTAAACAAGCAGTGTATAAAAACTATAAATATCGTATATTGATGTAAAAAAAAGCATTTGACTCGATAGATCACAATTGTTTACTTATATGCATAGATTCTTTAAGCTTTCCAGCGTGGATAAAAAGTTTTATAAGATCAATTTTTAAGAGATGAATGTTAAATATTGTGTATAATAACAAAAAAAATACTATCAAAAGAAATTAAAAAAAAGGAATATTACAAGGAGATAGCTTGTCACATCTTCTTTTCATAATAATTATGAATCCATTAAGCAAAAGACTTATTGGTATGTTAGTAAAGGTACAGAAACCATTAAGTGAACAGAAAAGTTATTCTAAGAATCATTTATTATTTATAGATGATTTTAAAATCCCTTCGTAGAAAAATGCAACACTCCAGATAATAACAATGAAAACTAAAAGATTTTTTTTACTACAATAAGACCTGAAATGAACATCATGAAATCAGCCAATAACTCTTTGATATCAATAAACAACACTGTACTTTTAAATAATAATGACTGTTACAATTATTTTAAAATAATTGAGGACAAAACTTGCGAACCTACAAAAGATAATATGGATATATTAATAAAAAATAAAGAGGATAATGTAAGTGTTATAAAAATCAACTAAAATAATATTTACCTAATAAAAGCAACCAGTGATATTTCAATCTTTATTTAAAGTTATTTCATTGGTTTACTAGACATCGAGCCTAAATATTTTAAAAAATCAGATCATAAATTAGATAGATTTTAATATTTAATGGGATTAATTTACAACTTGCATGCAAAGAAATATTATATCTGAACCGAAAAGAATTAGGACGAAGACTTGCATCAGCAGAGCTTAAGTGAGAAACATTGCTTCTCAATTTTAAACTATAATTTGAATCAACAAGGAATGTTTATTTAAGAAGAGACGCGATTTTAAAAATACAGTCAGGTGATCAGAGGATTTTTTATTAATTGATAAATTTCTTAGCAAGAAATATGGCCTTAAATAAAATTTAATTATGAATTACTGAACGTACAACGTTCTAAATTTATTAACGACATAAGGACCAGATTTTATCAAAACATTGATAGATGACTAGAAAACGAATTATTTCAGTAAAAGGACTCGTCGATGTGGCTACACAAATGTAATACTTCAGAGAAATACAATGGTAAGTTCTGGTAATCATTGATAAGAAAAATATTTTTCAATAATATCAACATTTGCCAACATTGTAATTAATCAAAAAGAACAGTTGATCATATGGCTAAGAGTTGTATGAAAATGTTAGGGCACGATTATATGAGGCATCACAATGAAAATTTAAAGTATTTGCATTTGCTTTTATGCAAAAAATACAATATTAAGATATTAGGAAAAAGGCTAAGAATCTACTCAGTTAAACAGATAGTGGCTAAAAAATTTATAGAAATAAGAATCGATACTACAATAAAAATAGATATTAAAAATAAATATAATAAACCAGATAATGTAGTAATAGATGATAAATCTGAAGAGATTCTCATAGTTAAATATAAATCACATTTATTGACAACATACAACAAGTAGAGATATTAAAAGATTGAAATTACTATAGTTTTCTAATAAAATAGGTTTAATACATAGGTGTAAGATAAGGAAAATTCGTATGTGTTAACATAAAATGTTTGTTCACTAAATACATTGCAAAATTCAGAAAGGCGCAAGAAATTTCAAATTAATTCGAAGCATATATACAATCGGTGACTCTTAAAAAAACACTTGAGAGTATGTCTTTGGATTACAGAAAGGTGGCGACTTAATATTATCGGAAAACGAGAGGAACAAAAACTTACATTTTAAGTGAACTCGTTTGATACGGAAGCGAAAATATAATGAAATTACCTCTTAAAAAAGTTTAATTATATATTAAAAAATTTATTTATGCTATAAAAATTATATGCTCTTAAGATTTAATAAATATATTTTAAAGATATTTATAATATGAATTAAACACATCAGTGTATTCTTATTTGTTCTACATAATATAACAAAACTATTTAATCTTTTCTTTTTCAACTATATAATTAATTTTATACTGTCATGGATCCTAATGGGGTAAAGACAGAGCAAACAGGAGAAAACAAAACAAAACTTTTAAAAACATTTGAAGCGATTATTTACGACAATATTAGTATTACTGAAGAGTACGGTAATAAAAAAGCTAATAATTTCTCTTTTTCCACTTCCGAAACTCTAGATTCGATCCTTACAAGTATCGAGTATATTAAAGAAGAATGGCCTCAAAAAGTGTACTTAGCAATACTTAATAGGTTTGGCAGAATGCCAAGAGGAGGTTGGAAAAAAGCTAACTATGTCTTCTGTAGGAGGTTTTTATCTGACATGGAAGTCCAAGAAATTATCAGTAGAGCAAAACAAGCTCTTACTACTAATAATGGTATACAATACTCAGACCGAGAGTATAAATTGGACAGTAATAAAAGGCGAAAAACGAAACAGTGGAAAAGGAGTGTAGCCTTTTAAATGGTAAAATCCTTTTAGAAACATTCAATTTTTTAAAGAGAAGCTTGCAATCCTGAATAAAACTAGTGTGGAAAAATGGAACGAACGCGAAAAATTCCATTGTTGAAAGTTTGATTATCATAAAGCTTGATGCAACTATCAAAGCTGTACAAGACCATGTCAGCAATCACCCACCGAATTCAATGTCCGATATAGCGCGGATACTGCAGGCAGCACAGATTTGCTATCAGGAGACTACCCGTAAAGATGCTAAACCGTCAAAATTGGTAGAAAGCATTAAAGGTAAGATTGCTTTACTTGAAAGTAAGGTGAATCTTTTAAGAAGGTTCGAGCCTTTGTAAAACTCTCAGTTGAAGAAAAGCGCGACGCTAGAAAGTATATGAGAGAGGTGAATATGCTTGCATGTTTACATCAGGATACTTCTAAAGCTATAACTATCTTTAGCGAAAGAGCAGCTGTACATTCGAAAATCTGGGGGCGCATCGAAGCAGAGAATATAGAGTGCAAAACCAAAGCTTTGAGCTCTATAGAAACAATTTCTATAGAAAACTCGGTAATTCTCAAGAAATTAATCATGATGTGAGTAAAGTAGATATATCAAACTTCTGGTCTACTATGTGGAAAACAAAGATGATATAGATACATATAAAACCTTCGATGCTTATCTTATGGAGTATGTCCCTGATATAAATGATCAAGAACTTTTTTCTACATATGCAGAATTTGTTGATATTACTAAATATCTTCCGAATTTGAAAGCTGCTGGATGTGATGGCATTTACAATTTCTTTATTAAGAAATGTGAAAGTATTCATCCATTCCTTTATAATGTTATGAAGGAGCTATGTTTAAAAGGGGAAAATCCCGAATCTTGGTTTTACAAAAGTTTGACATACATGATACCGAAAGGTGTTCCAACACGTGGTAGCGACTTTAGGCCTATCACATGTATGTCTAATCTCTACAAACTAACAACAAAATGCACGACGAAGGTTATTCAGTTAATAGTAGAGAGAAGAGGGTTGTTGGCTGAAAACCAGATGAGAACAGTTAGTAACGTGCAAGGAGCCAAAGAACAAGCTATGGTTTACATAGCAATCAATAAGGAGCATGGTAACAAACTGAAAACCATGTGGATAGATGTTAAAAAGCCTACGATTCAGTAGACCATAGATATCTATTAGCGTGCGTAAGTAAATTGAATCATCCTCAATGGATAGTTACTTTCCTTGAAAGTATTATCAACCAGTGGCACATTGAGATAAAGTCTGGAGTGGAAACAATCCTGGAGAAAAAGATAGAGAGAGGAATTTTACAAGGAGACTCTCTATCACCTTTACTATTTGTTCTATGTATGGAACCGTTGAGTAGGAAACTTAACTCAATGTATTCAAAAGTAGAAATTAATTTAAAGGAAAAGGACTTTATAACTAACCACCTGCTGTTTATTGATGATCTAAAGCTTCTTGCAAAGACCAAGTAACTCTCAAGTCAATGAACGAAGAAATTAAAAAATTCTTTGCGATTGTAGGACTTGAGATGAACCGGGGGAAATCCTCTACTAACTGTACAGGGTGTGAAAGCGATGCAGTTATATTGGAAGGCCATCAAGGTTATAAATACCTAGGAATAACGGAAGACGCCTCCAGTATAGTCAAAAGAGAGACTTTTGAAAAAGTTAGGAAGGAAATACTTTGTCGGGTAGAAAAACTGTGTATGACTAAACTCAAAGGTAAGAACATAATTCGAGCCATCAATGAGCATGCAAAATCAGTTATTAAATACCAAGTAGGACTCGTAAAACCTGAACCTAGTGATTTTAAAAGTCTGGATCTTGACATCCGTCAGGTACTAATTAAGTACCAAGTTTATTTACAGCCAGCATGTACAGAAAGACTGTACATACCCAGAACGGAAATGGGGAGAGGAATTACTAATATTGAAATTAATAGTGAATATATGCTTTTAACAATGCATAAATCGTTTAACGAGACTAGAAATAGCTCTCTTAGACGTGCTGCAATATTGAAAAGTGAAGAAGCATGTGCTTCTCACCTATCACTTATAGTAAGTTACCTCAAAATTAGGTATGGTCTGAAAGAAATTCCATCCTTAAAGCGTTAGTTGAAGCACAAAAATTAAAATTATACAACGAAATTAAAAATCGGACAAATCATGGTAAGTTGTATAAAGCTAAGACCAATGAACTAATAAGCATTAAGGATTCGTCTACATAACTAACAAAGGGAAACAATCAGGCCAGATCCGAAGCAATTTATTGCTTCCTACAGGATAGAAATATCTTCTGTTGGTCAAGTAGTACAACGTCCTCACTGTGGATCTCAAAGAAAGACAGTTGATCATTTAGCTACCAAGTGCGACCGAATGTTGGGTTTTGACTACATGAGAAGGCACAATAAGGTAGTTATATGTATACATCTTTTTCTTTGTAAAAAATATGGATTTAGAAAAACGAATAAAATAAGAAGCCACTCAGTTCAAGAGGTTATGTCTAATGACAATGCCGAGATATGAGTGGATACAAGAGTATCAACTGATATTAAAGTCTGCCGTAATAAACCTGACATAGTAGTAATAGACAAAAAGAATAAAGAAATCTTAATTGTTGAGATTGGAATAACCAATCAAGACCGTTTGACTATTGTCGAAAACGAAAAATTGAGAAAGTATGATCTTTTGGCTAATGAACTCGGACAAAGATTGTTCCATACGTAATAACATGGGATGGGGTGGTAACTAAGTACCACAGAAAGTATGTCAAAGAGCTGGAAATACAACCAAATCTTGAGGCGTACATGCAATACATTGTACTTAAGAAGATTTTAGAGTCTATTTCTATGGAAAGAAGACGAGGATATGAGTGGATTGAACCAAGAGAGGACGAGGTGGAAAAAGCAGTGGAGAATTTAGTAAAAACTATATCTTTAGAAAATATAAATATCGAGGAGGCGAAACTTAAAATAAACAAACAAAAAAGCCCCGAGATAATCAAAGTGAGGACTATGAAGATGAAATTGCTTTAAATAATTCACAAATTGAAAATACTAATAATATTAACAAAATAAAATAATAACCCAATAAACCTTTTATATTTCATGTAAATCTATAGAAAACACTTCTATATAACTTAAAGTTTTGATTGTATCTTTAATACTCTTTTTGTTTCGGTAAACTCTAACTTTTTAGTATAGACTAAATTTTTTAAAAGACAGTATAGATTTTGATATTTTTTGATCTAAACACTTAAAATATAACTTAAGCATAATTTTTTTAGCTTTAACTTTCTATTCAACTGAAAAATTTAGCATATTTAATCAACTTGTTTAATCTTTTTCAATATATTTTGCTTCCATACCAATGGTTTAACCTATTTTTGTGACCCGTTGATAACAAATTTATGCATCTTGTAATATTCGCGTTATATTTGATATATTACAGAAATTGTGTTTATCAACGTAGCCTTCCATTGACTTGATACAACTTTTAAATTAAAGTACATCAATTTAAAGAAGAAATATTTTTAGTGTTCTTCATATACTCAACTTTCTATTTTTTTAGACTTGATTTTTTTTCGGAGTTTGAAATAAAATACACTTACAAAAACAATTTTTTCTTTAAAATTTTTTATCTTTTTTGAAGCTTGTGGTATTTTTACCACGTTTTTCTAATTTTAATATTTATTAATTTAAATTCGTGGTTTCTAGTATAATAAAATAAAAAAAATACTCTAGTAAAGATAGATATCATCTTATAGCATTTCAAAAACAAACAGAGAATCACGAAGTGTACTATATAAATCTCGTTAAACAATCTGTATACAATAACGATCATATATAAATAAATTTTTATTTGAAACATGTGTTTAGTTCAGTACTAAAGTGATACGACAATATTGTAACTAAATTTAATATAACATTTTGTAATCTTAAAATAAATGAATTTATTTTATTGAAAAATTATATGATAAACGATATATTAAAAACATAACATTTGGAATTTATTAGCAAGTAAAAAGTAATTATTAATTTTTGCTAATATTAAGTTATATGAAAATGAATTTTTTGTTTTTAATATATATAAACTTGCCATATTCTCGTTTGAGATAGCCGTAACGAAAGTATTCTCTAATATAGAACTAACAACAGTTTTAGATTTAAATGTTTTATTTACTTTTGGTAATGGGTGTAACTCCCTTTTGTTATTATAACTATTAATAGGTCTGCTTAACTCTATGTTCCTGTCTCTCATGCGTGTTGTGTCGTTTTATTTCGTTCCGTTTCGTTTCGTCTCTCATTCGCGCGTGTGTCCTTCTTTTTGGAATTTATATTTATAGTAAATTATTTCTAGAAAAATTATATTTTTTCTGAAAATCAAAAATTAAAAATAATAAAAAATGTGGTAGGATACCACAAAACTAAAAACCTTTTTTTAATTTAAAGGATAGATTTTATATAAAACCTTAAAAATTTAGTATGATATAATACGTTTATTACAATATTAAATAAGTACCGATGGTATGAAATAAAAATTGTAAATAATATTAAAAAAAATTTATTATATGCTTGTGCATTAATATAATTATTTTTAATTATAAATACTAAAAAAATGATTAATTTATTAAAATCAACATAAATAAAACATTTATTTATTTAATTTTGTTTCATCATTAAGTTTAAATTAAATTTAATAGATAAACACAACGGCAAGAATAAATCATTTTAATAAAAATAGCCAAGTAAAACAAAAAAGAAAAATTAAATATAATACATTGGAAGAATTTTTACGTGTAAACATATTAAAACAAATGTATGTAAAAAACCCTGTATCGTGTATTAATACAGATAATAATTTTAATATTATTGGTTTTAATAATACTTACAATAAATCAAATATCCAAATTAATAATTATAATAACGATGTTATAAATAATAATCATGTAATATATCATTGAAATCAAAATTGCGCAGTAATAATTAAATTTTGCAAATGTTAATAATAAAACAATGGCTAATATAAAAACATGTATAAGCGTGTATAATAAAAAAACATTTTCAGCTTTTTGTATAAAATGCTCTGAATTTTTTAGGCATTTGAAATAATATTTGAATTTTATTTATTATTAAATGACAAAAGCTTATTTAATATAAAAACATTTATGAATAAATAAAAAATGAAAAGTTAAATGAAACAACAAATATAAATGAAATAGAAAAACTAAAAAAATGAAGACGTGAATAAAAAGAAAAATGATAGAATTCATATTGAATAAACTTACTGTGGTATAATTACCACATGATTTAATTTAAACTATCCTCCAAAAATAGTTATTACCGCCAAAAATAAATATAAATATTTATTTTTATTTAAACCAAACATATAATCATGACAACGAATGAATGGAACAATCATAGAAATACGTCACTGAGCAGCAACAGATCTCAGCGTGCAACAACGTACAGAAAACCATTTAATAATAAACTATTTAATTATAAACAAAAATCCATATGTTCAAGAGGTAGTATCCTAGAAGAGTTCTTCTCTTCAGGACGCCTACCTGCGGCTAATGCCACACTTACGACTATGATAAAGATATAAATTTAACTAACTTAAAATTTAAAGATTCTCAATTACATTGTACAGAAAGAACATTTAATTTTTAAAAATTAGTGGGGTATTGGAAATCTAAAACTTTTTAAAATTAAAAATTAAAAATTCTTTATTTTAAATAAAATTAAAATTTTGTATAAATGCATTAAATTATTTATTTTATTAAATAAAAACATATGAACATTATAATGAATGTAATATATTTAATTAAAATAAATACACTAGAAAAGCACTAAATGATCACTTGATACATTTTTTATAAAATTATTTATATTGCATAATTTTATAACAAGTAATTTAGTAAAAAAAATTACATTATTTTCAAAATAAACATTTAAAAGATCATTTAATTTTTATATATTATTAAAAAGTGACACAATACATGCTTAATTTTAAAAGTAAACTAAATGAAATATGTTTTAACTAAAGCAATTATATTATATATTAATATATATTAAATTTTAATTTTAATAAAAAAATCTAAATTATGTTATAAAAAATTATTAATATAAAATTTATTGACAATTAAATGTTAATATTCGATGTTTTGATTATTTAACAAAAATAAATGTTTATATTTCAATACCAGAATTTCTAATAAATAATATTATATTAAAAAATTGATACATGTATAATTGTTAAAAAAATGATATATTCGATCTTTTGTCAACCTTAAAGAATGGCATATAACATGTTTGACAATTATTACAAAATGAATTTTATTAAGCTGATTTAATAATTATTTTCTGATATATGATAGAAAAACAACAGATTTTTAAAAACAATATACAGGACGATCATCATATATAACCACATATAAAAATAAAATCTTTTCCGAATTAAAAAGAAGATTAGAGCTAGCATTTACTCTTATATAGATGTTTATGCTGTAATAAATTCAAGAATAAAATTTTTTACTAAAGTTATATTTAATATTGTAACAATTTGAATGAACAATTAAAAAAAATAATTTTGAACATTAATTTCATTTCATTTTATGTATATTTTTGTGTAATATTGTTAACATGTTAAATTAATTTTAATTATTTAAACGAAATAAAATAAGATAATTTTAAATAAAATTCAATTTTTATAAAATAAAATAAAAATGTAAATGTTATACCCCTGGGATAAGCCCCGGTTGTAAAATTTTGTTCGATCAAATTTCTTACATAAAAATTAAAACGATAATTTTTACTATTGTAAAATTGGTTCGGTCTATTTAGTCATTCTTGTTAGTAGGTGTCTATACATATCTTTAGTCTATATATATATATATGCCTTCTCAGGTTGTAAATTATTTATAGTTTTTTCACTTTTATTATTGTGGGCCCTTTGAATTTACAATTAAAATATAAATAACCTACTTATTATTTACAAGGCCACGACAGTAAATTTTTTAAAATGAAAAATTTGTTAAAATAAAATTTATATTGTACAAATTCTCATATTTATTACTTTTTTTTATTATATATATTTTATAATATTATTTAAATGTTAAAATTATGATTATTTAATGTTTAATTAAAAATTTTGTAAATTTTTTTTGTTTGCCTATTAAAAAAACAAATTAATATATATTTATATTAGTATATTTAAATTATTAGATTATTTTATATAAATATAAATTTTATGTTTATTTATTGATATTCATGTGTTATATATTATTTATAAAAAAATTAGTCGATAAATATATAAAATATAATTATATTGTTATTTTTTTAGAAATAAATAAATAAAATTATTTTACATAGTTTTTTCAATACATAAAAAAATAAATTTACAAATTTTATTATAAAACATAAGATTCTTCATCAATTTGACCTAAATTTTACTGGTTTTACTTTTAACTTCTAACTATCAAACCAGTATAAGTAGACATTATAAGTATTAAATACTATACTAATAAACATATACATGCTATTATTCTCCATTTATGCTCCGATCTTAGTATTAACAAAATATTCAAATAAATCACACAAAATATTACAGTGTTAATATAAGTGAACTTATTTGTTTCAAATTTTTTGTGCATACTTAGTAAAACCATGTTGATAACAATATAAAACTTATAATATTATATTCATAAATTAATGTTACACAAAGTAACGTTCTAACAAGCATATTAATAAAACTAAGCTCGAAAGTACTTTTATCATTACTTTCTACTAAAAATAAATTAAGGATGCTGTTACATACAAAATTTATTTGAGATATAAACATAAAAGGCATTATGATTGCACAATGCCAGTTATATAATTTCAAATAAATTATTAGAATAGTAATAATTATAATTAAGCAATCTACTGTGTAAATATAGACAGCTTTTTTATTTTTTTAAACAAAGGTTACATAAACTCTTTTATATGCAACTATTACAATTACTAGATAATACATTATATTCAAAAATATATTAACAATATTTGTCCAATATATTAATTTTTTTGATCTAATAAATGTAGCTAATAGTATGCATAAAAAATTTGAAAAGTGTATTAATAATACACTATTTAGAATTTTATAATCAAGCAAGCTGATTAATGTATGCGAAAGTTAGCTTTTTATATATATCTGATATCTTCTTCCCCCATGCTTTGTATGCTATTGAGTTTTTGAAATTATAAGGTTTATTTTTTGTGACAATGTTGTTGTCATCTTTTTTGTATATATTAAATGAACAAAAACTCGCAACCATATTTGTTTACTCTAAAATTTTATTTAAATAGTTAAAAAAATAAAAATAAACAAAAGAAAAAAATTAAAAAATAGTTGAGTCGATATATATAAAAAAAATCCTTTTTTAAATTTTTAAAAACTTAAACAAATATGAATTTTAATGATATATTTATAATATAATTAATTATTAATAATTAATTATTTTTTTTTTGGTTTTTATTTAATCAATAATATTATATTTATATCATTACTTAAATTACTTAATTTACATAGTTGTTAATATATATTGAAAAAAGTAATTTTTTATTAATCATATAAAAATTATAATAAATAAGAATATTTTAGTTATCTTAATATTTTAATTTAAACGTATTAAAAAGAAAGTTGTACTTTCTTAATTTTTTATTCTCAAATAATAATAAGAAAGAAATAATTAATGAATTAAATATATTTTTCCTATTTAAGACAATAATATAAGGTTTATCTTATTATCTTTGTATTCATCTGCGATCGTATTTGTTATTAAACATAAACTCTTGTATTAATAAAAAATTATTTCGTTTGATTTAATAAAAGATTTTTTTTATATAAACAAATGTACACATCTAAATTATCTTTTATTATATTCAAAACATAACATTTAATTAAACTTTGTAGAAAAATGATCAACAATCTTACTAATTATCCATAGTGAGGATATTAATCCTCTATCTACAGATTTATTCTTATTTTAAATAAACTAAAATGTCAACTTATATCTGACTTGATATTTTTTCTTGCATTTTCAATGTTAAGGAACGCTTATGCTTACTAATTCGTGACAATATGCTTTAACCAATTTTACATTATAATTCTTTTTAAATCTATATATATATAACATTTCATACTAGACTACAATTATTATATTTGTTATAATATACTTCTACCTCAACATTTTACTATTTGTTAAAGGTAAAATTTGTTATTTTCTTCAATTTCAATATTGCATGTTGTAGTGAGATATTTCTAACTTCATAAAAACGATTAATTGTTTAGTTAAAAGTTTCAAATCTTATGTTTTACAATTCTTAATTTCTTCTAATAAATTCCTTGGCAAAAGTAATTTCTCTAACAGATAATTCGTAATATTTATAGTTATTTATCAACATTTAATTAATATCAAAGTTAAATTTCAAATTTTTTGGTAATGTTAAAAAAAACCATTATATTAATAACTAAATGTAATAAATATTTATTTATATATCTTACAATATAAGAATTTTACTTTAAAAGTTTTTCTTAATATAAATTATTATTATAAATATTAAAAACATGTATTAATATTTTATATATTTTAATATACCAAAATTATGTAATTTTGTTTATGTTTTTTTATATCTCTTAATATAATTTTCTTTTTGATATCTTTTTATTAAATTTGTATTTAAAATAATTAGTTGATTTTAAAAAAAAACATTTTATTTTTTATATTTTTAAAAACTTTATATTGAAGAATATTTACTTTGTTTTTATTTTATACAATATATATTAATAATGTAATAAAATGAGATAAAAACACTTTAATTGATTTAATTAAAAATTTAATTAAAAACAATTATAGTAATGTTCAATACAAAATAATTATAATAATATACTACATTTATTTATTATCATATGTAAAAAATATTTAAAATTATATAATTAAAAAGATTAATAAAAAATTTTACTTTAACTAATTTTTGTTTTTAATTAAAGTTTAATATGTAAGCATTAAAATAAAACTTTATTGTTTTATTTATATAAAATTTTAAATATAAATTTTTATTTTTTATTATTCCATATCTTTTATATTTTATATAATCATTTACATAATACAAAGAAAAATATTTTAATAAAATAATAAAAACATATCTTTTAAAATTGAACAAAAATAGAACTTAAAAATTAAATTTTATAAACGATTTACAAACAATTTCTTATATTTTTTCAATATTTTAATATCGTTTTTAAACAATAATTAGATAGTTTTTTAAACTTACAATATTTTCACGTACATCCATAGATAATTTAAAATTATGTAATTAGTTAACTTAACAAAGCTATCATCAACATAATAATACAAACAACATTAGCATCCTTTAAATCATTACTAATAACAAATCTCATATTATCTAGTAATTTCTAAAGTTCATCTCGACAAAAAAGTAGAGATGATTTATTTTTTAAACTTATTAACAAATTATCATTTTTTTTGTTCTTTTTAAAACTCATTTTTTCCTTCTTCAGCTAATTTATATCTTTCTCATCTTTATCTTAAGACATTAAATTTTTATTTTCAGTAACAATATTACTTTTTTCCAGAAAATTTTATATGCTTATCACTTTCGTTAACTAACTTAATATTTTTTTCTTCAAAAGATAACTTTACTTTATCTTTCTACCATAGTTTTTACCTTCATATAATTTAACATCTTCTCTTCTTTAACTTATATCCCTCCATGCACTGTTTTTTAATCAATTTTTTCTTTAAATATATTTCATTTAGTTGATTTAATTTTTTCCTCCAATTTTGACTTATAGTCCTTATTGTGGTAAAACATTTACTATATTATTTAATTTATAATTTTAATTTATGAGTTAATATAAAAATTTAATCTATTTTATTTTCTAGAAAATCATAAATTATAAATAGAGTGGAACCCCTAAAAAACGGAGTAATGGACAGAGGGATTAATAGAGAGTTAAAGAAAGGATAAACAGACACCACAAACAGTTTAAAAATAAACAACTATCGACAAAGGTAAAGTCAATTGTGGAGAACTACTTAAGTTCTGGGCCTTTACCAGTGAGTCGCACCACACTTATAATTTTTATTAAAATTTCAAGTACAAAAACTGATAATTTACAATAACTTTTCAACAACGTACAGCAGCCAAATAAAAGTATTTTAGAGAAATACTTTAGGGACGGGAGTCTTCCCAAGGTCGCGTCATTTTGAATTCAAAGACGAGTTTGAAAAAAGGAAAAAATAAAAACAATCATTGTGAAGACGACAAGTATATTGAACTAGAAAAACAGGTACCAGGTACTAATGTAATACTTAAAGAAAGAATTTTAAAAATAACTGAAATTAGATCTGATCTGACTCAAAAACACCTAGAACAATTTTAAGAAATAGCAAAGACAAATAATTGTACAGATGAGCAAAGCCCCTTATCTATCATGGGTTAATTATTGATGATAAGAAAGAAGAACTGCCAAAAGATTCTTTTCTAAAATTAAGAACAACATTACTAAATTTACTGTATCCTATGGAACAGAAAAGGCTTATTACAAGAGATGTAGACAATACAAGTTCAACTAAATATGTAAGCATTACTGAATATAAAAAAGAAATTGAGAAAAGACTTGCAGGATATGTCCATGTCTGCAAGCTAAGGAAACAGAATGTGTTAATAAGTTTGAAAATTACTTCATAAAAGGATTAGGAGATTTTAATTAAATGAATTGATCTCGGAAAGACTCCCGTCCCTAAAGTAGTTCTCTAAAATACTTTTATTTGGCTACTTTACGATTCCTGCTTGTCATATGTGTATCTGTTTTCTCTAGGGGTTAATTCCGAATTTATACTTGTTTATTTCTAGAAATAAACAAGCAAGTGATAAATTATGGTGATATATTAAACTGATATTAAACAAACAAATGGTAAAATTGATAATTATGGTAATTATCTACCACAAATTTAAAAAAGTTTTTATTTAAATTATATTTTAACATAATCTACATACATTAATACTAAGTTGTCAAACTTGTTTTACAATACAAATTATATAAATATTTGTTCTATAAAATTTTATTTTTAGATTTCTTAAAAATTCAAACTTATATAGTAATAAGCTTCTACATCATAAAACTTTATAATGAGTAAAATTTTGATCACATTAAATAATTAAGGAAACTTTTACTTATTAAGTTAAAAATTTATTAATATAAATAATAAATACACTTTTGTTATGACCTTTCATAACAGTTATGAATATTGATTAAAAATTCTAGAAAATTTAAAGTATAAATAAAAATTAGAAAAAAGAGGGGTACAACGACGACGAATGAATAACATGAACAACAGAATTAACAAAAATATTAATAAACAATTTAGCATAAAAAAACTTTAATAAAAGCCTTATCGAGTTTTATCTAAAAAATGGGTATGTCCCACATGGACATCACAATAATTAGTATTACAATAAGATATTAATTAAGGAAATTAAAAAATCAAATTTATTACTTATTTTTATCTTTTTAATTTTTTATAAATCTAAGGATAAATAATTTTTTTTTATAAGAAAATTAGAATTAATATTTTAGAACAAGAAAAATATAATATGATAAATTTAAATATCAAAAAGTAATTATGGTTATTTAAATGAAAAATAAAAAATAATTTTATATAAAACTAAATTTATTAGGTGTTACTTTTTTAAAACTATATAAGCAAAAGATAATTAGTTATAATTATATATATGGGTCAAGTTATGTAAATTATAGATAATTTTTGAAAATAAATTAATAATATTTGGTTTTTTTGTATAAAAATGCATATTTATCATTAAGAGAAGCATATATTTCTTCTTTATGATTTATTTTTTATACTAATTTAAAGTAAATTTAAAATAAAAACTTGCTATTATGATTAAAATTTGCAAATCAACTTAAATACTTGTGAATTAAAGATGTTTTCTAAAATTTAAAATTATAATCTAATATGTTAAAAAAATTATAACAATAACTTTTAAGATTTATAAAAATTTTTATTTTAAAAACTAATGATATTTATTTATAATATTTTAAATTTAAAATTCTAAATTTTCTGTAAAACATGTTACTATTTACCTTTGTAAGTATATCATTTAATAAATGTCATATAAATGAATCTTACATTAAAGATTTTATATATTAGTTTTGAAAACATTAACCACGTTAAATAATGATCTATTATAACTTACACAATTGAAATTATTGTTTTAACAAATTATGAATAAAATTAAATTTATTTGGTAAAGTAAAATTTTAATTTTTTATTTTGAAAATCATTTTTTTATAATTTTATATAAATATTTTTTAACTAAATTTGTTACGTTTTTCTAATATTAATTTTAAAATTATCATTTTGAAAATTGTATTCAAAACTGTAAAAATCATCTTTATATATATATTTTATCTTATATATTCTAAAAATTAATTAATAAGATATGTTTATAAAAGTTAAATTTTGTTTGTACATATAAATCTTTAATAATGTTATTTTTAAAATAATATTTTTAACAAATTGTAAAATATAAAAATTTTTTTTAGAATTTAATTAATTCACACACTTACGGTAGCATTTTAAAATTTTATATAAAAATAATTTTAAGTTTTAATTTTTTTGGAGTTGTAAATTATATCGTTAACTTAATAATTAATATAATAATTTATCTTAATTTTTACTATATATATCTTATTAAATATTAGTTTTTAATT
>KE647363.1:0-20322 GCA_000447185.1 Vairimorpha apis BRL 01 | reverse complement strand
TTTTAATTTTTTTGAAAATCAAATTTTAAATATACATAATAAAATTTTATTTAAAACTTATAGAATTTAAATCAAGGAAATTTGAATTCTACATTTTAAAATTTAATAAAACAATAATAAAAATATTTATTGTGTTATTTTTCCTTGTCCATTCTTTATTCAACTAGCCTCATGTTCAGGCACACTACTTATTATCTGGGAATTCTTTACCTCACCTGTATTACTCCCTTTGAGATCTTCAGGGTTCAATATGTCACCCCGGTTATTGTTAATAGTTAATAAAACAAAATTATTAAAATTAAAAATTATTTATTTAATTTTTTTGAAAAAAAATTTAACTCCTTTTTGTATTCTTCATTTGTTAATATTTTAAATTTTTGTTCATTTGTTTGATTACATACATTAATGTAAAATATTTTCTTAGTTAAATCAAAATCTACACATTTTCCGGAATTTAAAATATTAAAAAATTCTTTATCCTTTTTTAATAGAAATTTTTGTTTAATACTATTAGTATTTGGCCAAAGTTCCAAAGTTGTATTATTATTAACTTGAATAACATTTCCAGTTTTGACATCTTGTAGTAAACTAACTAAGAATCCAGGATTTGTAGATGCATATTCTGTTGCATCTGTTACTATGCATGATTTAATTGGAACCCCTATATTGTTTACATATTTTTCATTACAAAAATATTTATTTGACGAAATATGTTTAATGTAAATTTGTAATGAATATAAAATATAAAAAATTATTTTTTTCATAGAATCACTTTTTTTTGAATATAAACGGTTTTTTTTAATATCAGATTTTTGTTATATCTAAGTTTTACATTTTATGATTAAAAAAATTAAATATAACAAATATTATTAACATAACAGATATATTTTTACAATAGATTTGGTTTTTATAAATATTTTAAAATGTGATATTTAAAAAATATATGTTTGTAAAAATATATAATAATTAAAATAATGATAATAAAAATAAAACTTTAAAAATTTAATAATGATTTTGTCTTTAAAATTTTATTACAAAAATCATTTTAAAAAAATTTTATTACTTTTACATTTAGATTAAATTCTAATAAATCTAATCATATTATTTAGTGATTTTTTATATACAATTTATATAAAAATCATTAAAATATTCATTATAATCATTAAAATTATATAATTTTATTTTTTAAAATCATTGTTTTTCAATTAATCATAATTTCGTGATGTTCTTCATTTAATTAGTTATTTCATTAATAATTTTTAAATTGATTTGATTTTCATAAAAATATATTTTACTTAATTATAAGATAATATTTTTAATCATATACATTATTTTAGAAAATTATTTTTAGAATTTAATTTTTTTTATTTTAATTATATTAATTAATGTATTTAAACATAATTTCAATTTTATAAAAATATATGTAAGCTAAATTTACAATAAAAAATTATATAAAAAAATTGCAAAAAATGAATGTGTATTTGTGATACACAATATCACCACAAGAATTTAATTTTAACTTTAATTTATATTTGTTTATAAACTTATTATTTTATATTGATCCATAAATTAATTAATTGATTAAATACTAAGCATAAATAGTGACGGAAATCCTGACGGATGCGCAAACAACAAATAAAAATAAGAACAGATAGGACTTCAAATAAAACTATTAACATTTTAGAATACTATTTTAAAAACAACAAAGTCTTAGTTTTACAGGACAGTATTTATATTATTTTAAAAAAATAAATTTGTAACTTTACCTATAATCGAAAAATATTATTAATTAAAAAAATAAATAATTTTTTAAAAGTAATTTTTTTGTATAAACAAGCCTTTATAAAAACTAACTTGAAAATTTAAAATGTAAAACTTTTTATTTCTATTATTATTTTTTATAATTTATGATTAACAGAAAAAAGATATATATAAAAAATAAAAATATATAATTTAATTTTTTCTTTATTATAAGAATTTAAAATATGTTTTTAAAAAAAATAAAAATACAAAAGTTATTAAAAATATTATTCTTTTTTAAATACTTTAAAACAAAAATTGTGATTATGTTTTTTAACAGAGTGATAATTTAAATGTTAGAATGTTTTAAAACAATAAATTTGATTAAAAAATATTAAAATCAAAAATTTAATAAATTTTATGTGGAATATTAAGTTCACAATATTTATATCCAGTTAAAAGTGCGCCTGAGGCTATTAACTCATCATCAATTATCATAAAAGATTGAAATTCAGAATCAAAACAATGTGTCATATAATAAAATCTTCCTTTATTATCATATTCAACACATTTATCTTCATATTTAATAACATATTTACAAGGACCTTTTTTTTCAATCTCAAATTTAGATTTTAATCCATCAACAGGTCTGCTTAAAACTAGTCGATTTGTAGCATTATTTACATTTAATACATAACCATTTCTGGGTTCTCTTATTATGAACGTAATAGGAGACAGCTGCTCTAAAACCCAATTGGTTTTTTCATCTTCAATACATGGAGCTGCTTCTCTTCCATTTCTGTTTGAATTAAGAATATCACACAGAAAAAATTGTTCTTTACTGTGCTTTATAAGTTCTTGAACTGATAAAGAACAAAAGATCAAAAATAACATTATTTTAAAATCAGTTAATTTTTTATATATATTTGAAACACAAACGTTTCTTATCTTACAATTTGTTGATTGCATTGACAACATGTTTAATATTTGACCGTTAAAAAATTATTTATTAATTTCTAAAATATTTGTTTTGTTTAAAACTACATTTTATTTCATAAATTACAATATTATTTTACTCTTACAAATAAATACAATTTTATTATATTGAATTTTATTTATATTTTAAAATTTGACATTTGTTTTACACAAAATATATAATAAATTTATAATTTAAATTCATATTTAATTTTTTTTAATTCAAAAAACGAAACTACAAAATTTTTATAGCTTAAATTCAAATATGTAAATTTTGTCCTTTCAAATTTCTAATTAAAATTATTTTTATTTTATTTTTATTTTTTTATTAAGCCAAAATAATGATACATTCATAGAGAGGAACAGGTTGTAGTACACTTTAAGATAGAAATATATTTATGGGATAAAAGTTCAAATACCCCATTATTAAAGCATAAAAAGAACTTTAGACCACTTGGCAACTAAGTGTGACAGAATACTCCTGTCAAACTAAAAGAAAAGGTATACCGAGATTTTAAAATGTATTCACTTGAGACTATGTTTAAAATATGAACTGAAAAGATAAAAAAAATTAAGAATCACTCGATAAAAGAATGCTTTAAAATGAAAAAGTTGAAATTTGAGTAGATACAAGAATTAACATGGACGTCAAATCTCTAACAATAAACCTGACATCTTTGACAGAATAAAGTAAATAAGAAAATTATTTTAATAGAGGTAGGTATAACTAATATAGACAACTTATACACAGTAGAAAATGAAAAAAGGTAAATGTACGATCTGTTAGCAAATTAACTTGGATTAATTTATAAGAGCAGAACAAAAAAATTCCGTTTGTCCTAACATAGAATGAGGCAACTATACAAACCATAAACATTACACAAAGAAAATAGATCTCTCTCTTAGTACTGAAGCCTATATTCAAACTAAAATCCTAAAGAAAACATTGAAAGTTATCTTTGAATTACAGGACAAGATTTGAATGAGACTGTCTTGGAATTGGCAATATTGAATTGATGGAAGTAAGTTAAAGACGAACTGATGGATATAAGTAATTGCTGAGAAAGAAGAAAAAAAGCTTCATAAAATATTCTTTTTAATTTATATATTTTTTAATTATATAGAAAAATAAAATTATTAACATTTTAATGACCATGGCAACAATTTACACGATAATCGGACGCTCTATGATGCCTTCCAAAATCGAATACTAGTTTTCTTTTTTTATACGGTGTTTGGACGTGTCCGTAATCTTCACATGAACAGCATTCGTTATAAACCAAAGCATTTACAAAAACAAAATGTTGCAGTGGATTGGTACTACATTTTTTTAACTCATATCTGTTTTTATTTACTATATATTCGAGACATAATCCGGAACCTATTGTAATTTGCCATGAACCGAATCCTGAGTCCTTAAAAACTACTGATTGTTGAGCTCCACCATAATTAGAAGCTAAAACAAGAGTACCAGTGTCTGTGATTGACCATACTGATTTGTCTTTTGGTGATTGAATAACTGCATCACCATTGTCATTATATTGTATTTTCCAATCCGTTGCATTATGTGGATTTGATGTTGCAGTTATTGCAGTTACTGCTTTTGCATAATCACACATTTTACCAGAGGGATTATGTACAGCTCTATGTGCAATTTTTGCTGCTCCATTTCCGTAATTTGGACTAGCTTTGTATCCATAAGCATTTCCTGCTATACTACCAGTTAAACCACCTTCTGGAAGACTGTACATACCTCCACCGCCATAATGAGAACCAGGTTGCGTTGAACTAAAAATATTACCAGCTCCTCCTCCAATTAATGCTCCATTAGGTCCATAATAACCTCCTGCTGCTCCATATCCACCATTTAATAAAGCTGCACCACCAGCCGATCCATATGGACCTCCATTTAATCCTGCTGCTCCATATAAACCTAATCCTCCTGCAATTCCTGCTGCTCCAAGATATCCACCTGGACCAGCACCATAATATCCTCTTATTCCTGAACCGTGATAACCAACTGATGCACCATTTGCACCCATGCCTAAACCACCATTAAGCTTTCCTAAAGACCCATATCCATTCGAAGCCAAACTATTTAATCCATTTCCTCCAGCTATCCTATTAAATGTACCGGGTCCAATTCCTCCTAATATACCGTTATTTCTTCCAAAAAATCCTCCTGAAGATCCATATCCTCCTGAAACCAATCCACCAAGGCCGTATCCACCAGCTGCATCTCCTCCTATTCCCCAACTACCTAATCTCCTGCCATAACCGCCTGCTCCATAAGTACCTGCTCCTAATCCACCTGCTCCATGACCTGGAACTCCATAAGGTCCTGCAATACCTGTAGCTAATGCTCCAGAACCAGTTGTTCCTGCACTACCAAAACCCAATCCTCCAAGTCCATATCCTCCAAATCCACCGTACCCTCCTATACCATAGCCACCGCCACCATATGCATTTTCTGGAAAAAATGCTCCGGACGATATATGTGATGCTGCCAAACCTGCATCATATAAACCTCCTATAGCACCTGCAATACCTGCTCCAAATAAATTACCTGATCTATTTCCAAGTATTCCTCCGGCTCCATTGCCAACATTTCCACCAGCTCCAAATGCATGACCAGATTTGTCTCCTAAAACACCTCCCAAATTGTATCCAAAATATCCACAAACACCAGGACTTCTATGTATGTTACCTGGATCTGCATCATACGCATCTGCCAGTTCTTTAGCAACATTATCATCAATTGCGTCTTTCATAATAGAAGATGCAAATTTATCATCGTTTGCTTGTTTTATATATTCTTCTATTGACTTATATATAAAGAAATAAATAATCATAGTGACTGGACATAAATAATTAAATATAAATTTAATTTAAAACATTGTTAATAATTTAAAGTTTATTTATACTCTACTTTGTTTTTATTAGTAGATAACTCACAAAATCATAAATCATTAAATTTGAAACAAAACTTTTAATAAAAAAATTAAATTTGTTTTGTACATTTAAATTATTTAAAAATTATATTAAAAATATTAAAGTTTCAATTAAAAAATTAAAAAGTTTAAAATAATGTAAATTGTCATAGCCTTGCTATGGCAAATTATTTAGTTTATATTTTGTTTGCTTTTGAAAGGTCCCTCAATTTTAAATTATAAAAAAAGCATATATATAAATATATATGCATAGACAGGTGAACACGAAAAGAAGCAACATAGAACCTGAGAGGTATATTGAGACTACACGTCATAAGACGTCCAATAAAAATATAAATAAAAATTTTTATAGTTATAACAATATTGTTGAATATTATTTTAAAACTGGGGCTATCCCCAGGAGCATGACATAAATATTTACAAAAATGATTAAAATATATAAATTTTTTTTCAAATATATAGTTTTTTAATAAATCTTATTTTAATTAACAAAAAGAAAAATTTCAATAAAAAATAATTAAAATGAATAAAATTTAATTAATTTAACAAGGTATAATTACTTCAATTAAAATGATTAAAATTTATAGTCGATGAATATTTTAAAATATAATTAGAAAATTTTTATTAGAAATTTAAAAAATTAAAATTTGAAATAAAAATGATAAATTAATTTTATTATAATTAAAATTTAAAAATTTATTTCTGTGAATAATTAAAAAAATTATTTAAAATATTTAAAAATATAATAAAAAAATTTATAAACAATTAATAACAAAATGTTTTTTTAATTATTTAAAACTTATTATATAAATACAAATAATTAAATAAACATTATTATCCTGTTTGTGGACGAATCATAAACGGATTACTTTCACCAGTACTGCAATCAGCTCTGTATACATCATCTATAATAGTCCACATTTGAAATGGATATGTATGACAAAATTTACATTTTAATCTATTCTCTTTTGGTATATATTCAACACAAAGACCATCATTAGTTGTAATCTGATATTTATCTGGACTTACTTCTTTAAATACAAATGATTGATTAATTCCTCCATGTATTTCAGCTAATACTATTGAACCACTTCCAGAAATTGTCCAAATGGTAGTATCTGATGGATTATGTATTATTACTTCACCGTCTGCACGAAGTTCAAAATTCCAGTTCGTAGAGGAAGCAGCAGTTGACCCAGTTACTGGTGTAATTCCAACTGCATATGCGCAAGGACCTCCTAAATGACCTCCCAAACCATTTCCATTAGAAATTCCTTCAAAACTTCCAAACCCACCTCCATATGGACCATCTCCACTTCCATTTATTGAATCACCAAATCTTCCATAACCAACACCGTTAAATCCAGTTGCATTTCCATCACCAGAAATATGTCCACCATATAAACCTACACCTCCATTCCAATGTGTTCCTGTTGTGTTTTCGTAATAAATTCCTTCTTCTTCTCTTGCAATATGATGCATAGTTGCTTCCTTCATGCAATTACACGTATAAGTTTCATCATCATATAACTTAATATATTCACAAAATACAAAAACAAAAAATAAAAATGCTGTCATTAGACAATATGTAAAATTTTAATAAATTTAAAAGTTGTGTTACAGTAAAAAAATAATATGTTATTCTATTAGAATTTAATAAATACTTGGTTCATTTATAAAAAGACTTTTTATATAATTTTTATTGAATAAATTAAAATATAATAAATAAAACAAATTAATATAAATTTTATTTATTTATTTGAACTTAAATTTTAATTTGTCATTAAAATTAAATGTTATTATTTAATGAAAATATTCAATTTTATTTAAAATTTTTTTTATATATTTATTAAAAAATTTAACTTGATAAATAAAATTAATTAGGCATTTTTAACAATTTATTTTAATTTGTTCATTTTTTATTTTGTTATATATTTGGTTAATAATTTTATACTCTAATTTTAAAAAATATTAACATATTAAAATAAGTTTTTATTGAGTACACTTTTAGTAAAACTATTACAATTAATTTTTAATTGTTTAATTTTTTATATTATAAACAATAAAAAAACTATTTTTATTTGTAAAATTTCTAAGAGATAAATTTTTTAAAAAGTGTTTTATAACAAATTACTAAACTTTAATTTTTTTTGTATTCTGAAATAATTTGTTTTTTTCAAAAAAAAATTTAAGTTTAAAAATTAAAGTTTTTACTAAAAAGATATAAAAATTTTATTTATGTATCTTTAAAATATTTTACCATTGTGCTAAATCATTTTGTGCATTAACAATAGATGCCATCATATTAATTTCTCTATTAAGTTCATTTAATCCGGCATTACTATAGTTAAAGTAATAACCATTTAGTGGATGTTGTCTATCACCAACTCGGTGGTGTTTTTTACTATCATATTCTTTTCTGTATCTTCCAAATGGTGTGACTATCCATTGATAAATTTCATAAGCACAACAATTTCCACCATTTAAATCATAAGTTATTGCAAATTCTTGAAATTGTGTATCGTGACATCGTTGCATTTCAAATCTTTCACGAGCTGGTATATAAGTTACACACATTTGACTATTACTTACTATTTGATATTTTCCAGGTGATAATCTTCTAAACATCATCCCTTGATCTATACCACCATGGTTTGATGCCATATAAAGTATTCCATTTCCACCTACAGACCACACATTATTGTTATCACTTGTAGGATAATGTATAATAATCTCTCCATCTGTTTTAAATTCTAAATTCCAGTTAACAGCATTTGCAGCAGCAGTACCTGAAAGAGGACATACTCCAGATCCATTAATTGGTATTCCAACACCACGAGCATCATATCCTCCCCCATATTCTGCTCCTGGTAGGTCTCCACTACCTACACCTTCTCCATCAGATGCACCTACAAATGTTTTTATTGGTCCGCCAAATGCATCAGCGACATTTTCTTGTGAAGCTAAAGTTCGAGGATAATAAGCTGCATTTCGAGAAAATGCATCAGATTCTCTTGCGTAAGCCGAAGCTCCTCTATTATGTCCTAGTGATTGATTTCTTAAAGAAGCTATAATTGAAGTATCTGAATTTGGACTTATATGCTGCGATATATGCTGTCCAGCAAGTGAACATACTCTTGGTCGTCCTTCAAAATTGTACAAATTATTTTCATTCCCAAAATCAGAAAAACTCCCACTGTTACTATGCATTCTAGAAATATAACTTACTTTGCCTGATGAATTGTAAAAAGCTCTATTTATTGTTTCTGAGTCACAAATAACACCTAAAAAATTGTTATGAGATTTTTTAGGTGCTAGACCTGATTCACCACTTCCATACATTATACCATCTCCATATAAACTTTTTCTATCACGAAATTTGCCTGCACCTCCTTTTAATGAACCAGAAGTATCCGAATAAGAATTTAAATTTCTGAAATGGTTATTATTACCGAATCCACCTTCTAATGAATTAGCGCCATTTGACATAAAATTGATACCTGAAAATGTAGTGTTATTATTAGAATTTGATGCATTTGAACCAGTTCCACCCGTATAAGAATTTAAATAGTAAATTTCACTTTTATCTCCTAGACCTCCTGAAGACTGACGGCTTCGATTTTTTATATATGTAGGAGTTTCGCCTCTAGCAGGGTTATAATTTTTTGGTTGTGGCATACAACCACTTGTAAAAATATCTTCACTAAATAGCTTAATAAATTCTCCGTTTAAATTTGATAAATATAAAGAAAAAACATAATTAAATTTTTTTATTTAATTTATAAAAATTTTGAAACTTTGTTTATTAATAATGTTTAATGTTTTTAATTTATTGACAATTGAAAATAAAAAAAGTTAAGTTTTCAAAAAATAGTATAAACTATCTTTTTAGTAAAATTACAACACAGTGAGTCAAAATTGATAAATAACAAATCTTATAAAATTTTTAAATATTTTTCTAATTTAATTTTAAATGAAATAAATTTAATATGTTTATAAATTTAAAAATAAAACGCTAATTAAATCAAAATTTAAAAAATTTGTAAAAATTAGTGATCAAAAAAAATTAATTTATACAATATTAAAATTTAGTAAAAATAAATCATTTTTATGAAAGTATAATTTATTTTTAATAATTATATTCAGTAGGTTCTTTTGCATGTTCATTATTTTCTTTAACTGCAGCTTCATGTGCTTCAATATCTTTCTTGTAATTTCTATAATTAGCCAAATATGCACGTGTGATACTATTGTTTATTCCAGCTCGATGATGCCTCATACTATCATAAATTTTTCTATATCTTCCAAATGGTTTGATTACATATTTATTTGCAACATATGAACAACAAGCTTCTCCATCCATATCATAAAGAATTACAAAGTTTTGAAAAACAGATCCTGTACATTTTTTACATTCAAATGTACTTTTATACGTATTAAATTCAATACATTGTGATTTATAATCTATAATTATGTATTTATCAGGTGAAATTTCTTTAAAAAAAAAGATTGATCGGGACCTCCTGAATTTGGAGCTAAAACAATATTTATTCCACCTGATACAGACCAAACAGTATTATCTGAAGGATTATGAATAATTCCTTTACCATTTGAGTCAAACTTAATGATCCAATTTGTAGCATATCTTGCTACTGAACTAATTAAAGGAATAACTGCAGTAGCATAGTCACTTACGTTTTTAATTGGAGAAACTAAACCTCCTCCATCGGCAGTACCGGCAAAACTTCCTGTTTCTCCTCCATAAAAAGCAGCACCTCCTCCCCAATTTGAACCACCGCTTCCGTCACCTTCTTGTCTAATTAATAAATCTAAAGCTTTTTTTCTAAATCCACATGTATACACTTCATCATTAAATAAAC
This sequence comes from Vairimorpha apis BRL 01, assembly GCA_000447185.1. NCBI lineage: Eukaryota > Fungi > Microsporidia > Nosematidae > Vairimorpha > Vairimorpha apis. Next base: position 9,776 of record KE647363.1, on the reverse strand, counting down.
GTATAAATTCTTGATAACTAAATTTTATCAATAGTATAATCAAAATAATCATTAAATAACTTAAAAAAGTTAATTTAATTTATAATTTAAAACAAAAATGTTTCATTTTTTATAAAAATTTTAAATGTAAAACTCTTAATTATAAGATAAATTATAAAAAAAATTATCAATGGTTAAAATTTTAATGTCAATTAAACAAAAATGAATCAGGTGAATAATAAATCCAATAAATTACATTATATTATTTTTAAAAAAATATTTTTTAATACGTTATTTATATAAAACATTTATAATCAATGTCAAAGAAAAGTTGTTTTTTGAAAAAATATTTATAAAAAATGGTTAAAAAGACTTGATTTTTTATGTGACATTGAAAATAAACTACTTATTAAAATGTTTTTTTGTAATGTTAAATTTATAAAAAAATATTAATAATAAAAATTATAATAATCAAATTTTCTCCTTGATATTTGTCGATTATATTTACTTTTAACTTCAGAATCATCATTTTTTGCCCATAATTCTTTGTCTGGAATATTTTCTGGTTCTGGTGACATCTGATTTAAGTTTAGTATAGTAAAGAGTTGATTATTAATATATTTACAATTATTAATTATATATTGATTATAAACAGGTTCAAATTCTAAACAATGCCCATTATTTTTAATATGATATTTCGTTTTTGTTAGTCTTTCAAATTTAAATATTTGATTTGGACCATTATGATCAGGGAATAAAGATAAAAACATTGTTTCTGTAATATTGAACACATCAAATGTAGTATTTTCCATAATTTTTACATTTTCATTACTTAAAAAATTCATTTTCCAATCTGTTGCTTTATCTCTTGAGCATGAAGTAGGTCTAATACTTGACCTTTGTCCGTCTGATTTATAACATATATATAATTCTTTGTTATAATGTTTTATAAATTTTCCTATTATAACAAGTATATATAAAAAATAAATCATAAAAAATTAATTATTTTTTATAAATACTTAAATCAATTTTTAGTCTAAAATAAACGAATAATTTTTTTAATAGAAATCACTTTTAGAGCAATAAAAAGACTCAATACTTTATTTGAACCAAATAAACAAGTACTTAAAGTTTTTTTGACATATCTATCATTTTAATTACGATAGTAAGACAGATTGATATATTTGAGCAAACCATACAAATTTATATCGAAATATTTTTTCAAAATATCAAGTATTTAAAAGTACTTTATGTAATTGGATAGTTAAATTGTAGAATAAAAAATATATTCTCTAATTTTGATTTATATTGTAAATTTATTTTTTAATTTATTTTATAAAAAAATAATAAAAAACCGCCAAAAAATAAATACAAATAATTTTTAATATTTGTAAATATTACATTATTTTAATATTTTTTTATTATTTTTATATTTAATATAAATGATATTTTTATTATTTAAATAAAAAAATCTTTCCCCTTATGAGTAACAACAAAATTATTGAACCATTATTAGATCCTAAAGAAACAAGATATGTTCTTTTTCCAATAAAATATCATGATATATGGCAAATGTACAAAAAAGCAGAAAGTTCGTTTTGGACAGTAGAGGAAGTAGATTTAACAGCAGATAAACAAGATTGGGCTAGTTTAAATGAAAATGAAAGATATTTTATTTCAAATATTTTAGCTTTTTTTGCAGCATCTGACGGTATTGTAAATACAAATTTAGTAGAACGTTTTTCTGTAGAAGTGGTCCCTATTGAAGCAAAATTTTTTTATGGTTTTCAAATTGCAATAGAAAATATTCATAGCGAGATGTATTCTGTTCTAATTGATTCTTATATAACTGATCATGATGAAAAAAATCGTCTTTTTAATGCTATAGAAAATATTCCAAGCATAAAAATTAAAGCAGATTGGGCACTTAAATGGATACATGATGAAAACTCATCATTTGCAACACGTGTTGTAGCATTTGCATGTGTTGAAGGAATTTTCTTCTCTGGTGCTTTTGCTTCAATTTTCTGGTTAAAAAATAGAGGACTTATGCCAGGACTAACTTTTTCCAATGAGTTAATAAGTCGTGATGAAGGTCTTCATTGTGATTTTGCTTGTTTATTAAATTCTTATCTTATTGAAAAATCTCCTTATATTCTAGAAATTGTTAAAGAAGCTGTAGAAATTGAAAAAATTTTTCTATCCGAAAGTTTGCCTGTTAATTTAATTGGAATGAACTGCAAACTTATGTGTCAATATATCGAGTTTGTAGCTGATAGACTTTTATACAATTTAGGTGTTGAAAAATATTGGAATACGAAGAATCCATTTCCTTTTATGGAAAATATTTCATTAGTTGGCAAAGTAAATTTTTTTGATAAAAAAGAACCACAATATCAAAAACCTTATGTAGGTATAGAAAATGGAAATGATGTTTTTAGAACTGATGCAGATTTCTAATTAAATAAATTATTAAAAATATTTTTTTTCTTGAAATTTTATAAACAAAACATTAAAATGTGTTTAAAATAAATACAGACTTAATTTATTCTGAAAAAATTTGAATTGTTTTAAATTAAAATTATAACAATTTTTTTATAAATAATTTTTTAAATTAATTTAATTTGCATTTACTAAAATTTTTTTTAAATATTTATTATATAATTAATTAAATACTAGTTTTTTATAATTTTAAAATGTTTTTATCTTAAAAATTTTACAAAAATTTAATTTATTCTTTTAAACAATCACTAAATATAAAACTTTTAGTTACAACATGTCTGCTTAAAACTTCTTTATCATACATTTTAAACATGTCTTTATAAATATCATTCCATTTTCTATGAAACAACCTACCATATAATATACTATTGTTTCTATCTAAAATTTCTTGAAACCATTCATCAATTTGAGAAGAAGCTTGTGCTGAACCTATTACATACGGAAGAAGTTGGTAAGAATCTAATGTCCACATTCCTTTTGATCCTGCTGGTTCAATATTAAATTTATTGATAAACATTTTTATAATTTTAAAGTATTCAATTAATAAATTACAAACTTCATTTATTTCTAAATCTTTTTCAAAATTTTTTTGATAGCAATAACATAAATAATTTAATTCGTGTCCTGTTCCGTAATCAAGTCTTTTAAAATTGCCCCAAGAATTAATAAAATATTTATTATCATGTTTTATCTGTAAAAATACAATTTTTAAATTTGGATTTGCAAATCTACCTTTTTCATCTGATAAGGGTGTATTTATAATTATTTTTTTTATAGTATCTAATTCTTTCATATATTTCGAGTTGATGTGTTGTTTTTCTATTTTTAAAGATTTAGAAATAGTATCAATAAAATTCTTTATTTTTTCATATGCATAGGTTTCAATAAAATTTTTATTCATACGGGGTAAATTTTAGATTTAAAAAAAAGTTTTATATTATCAAAATTATTTAAACACCTTATTATAATGAATATAATTTATCTTAACTTATAATAGAGTAAATATGAGACAAAAAATTATTTAAATATTAGGTATTTTTTTATTTTTTAATTAAATTTGGTAAGGATAAATATTTATTAAATAAAATTAATAAAAATCTATAAAATCTCTCATTTTTTAATTTAGATGAAAAATTTATGAAATAATAAATTTTTGAATTTATTTGTACATTCAAAAAAAAAATTTTATAATAATATAATATAAAATACATTTTTAAATTTTTCTATTTTATTTATTATTTTTTAATATTAAGTGATATAATGAACCGTAAAAAAATTCGTTGTTTTTTAATAATTTTTCTATTTGTGAAAATAGTTTAAAAAAAACTTTCTTATTTACATGAAACAAAAATAAATAAATCATCAAATCATCAACTTTCTCTTCAATTAAAATCCTTACAAAATTCCCTTCAATTTTATTACATCTGATTTTTGGAAAACTAAATATTTCAGTTTTGTGTTTATTTTTTAATATTTTGTTATAAATTTCATATGTATTAAAATTATATATATCGCTTTCATAATTCATTTTTTTAGCTAACAAATCTGGATGCTTGGAAATTAAATGATATAAAAATTTTATATTTTCGTCTGTATTTTTAAATCTTCTTATAAATTCATCTATTATTAAATCGTTTATAATATTAATTTTAAGTATACTCATAAATAATTTTGTACTTACAAATTTCAAATTTAATTTTTCTTCTTCATCAATTTGTTTTTTATTTTTACACAAATCTTCAAAATTAACAAATAAATCTTCTTCTTTGTTTACAATAATAATATTTTCTTCTATATTTTTGTGTTGTAAAGGCTTGATTTCTTTATGTTGTTCTTCTCTTAAGTTGTACAAATTATATATTTCAAAAATTTCTAAATATAAATTTTCATTTTGTGTTGAGTTTAATAATTTTATAAGTTTTTGCTTAAATCTCAACTTATGCAATTTTGGAAATACATTTTTCAAATGAAATAGTTGAATTAAAGAGTGTCTTATATGACTTGAATTTGTAATATTGTTATTTAAAAACTTCAAAAATTTATATTCAACTTCCAAATCATAAACAACTAGTCTTTCTGAAAACGTAAAACATATTTTATCACTAAATTCTAACATTTTAAAATTTACTAATGTATTTAAATACGATTTATTTATTATAGATATTATGTTTATAAAAAAAGATTCAATTTTAGCATCACTAGACAATTTTAATAAACTTTGTGCTATCTCATTTTTAATAAAATAATCTGTACATTTAAATGTTTTTAATTTGTATTGTTCATAAGATAAAAATTCATACATTAAATCTAAATTTTTATTAACATTTTGTAACTTTAAAACATTTTCTATACATTTTTTAAATCTATAAAATATATCTGAATTTTGTTTAGATAAAAAAATAAAATTGTCTAGAAATGCCATATTTTTTAAAAAGGCAAATAAAAAAAATTATTTATTATGTTTCATTAAAAAAAATAATTTATATAAAACTATAAATTAAAAACGAAAAATTATGGTATTAAAGAAAGTAAAGAGGATTTCTTGTATAATATTAAGCATCAAACATTAATAATACTAGTTTTTTTTAAAGTAAATTGTATTTATTTTTTTTAATATTAAATAATAATATAAATCATTTAAATATTAATAAAATTTTTATAAAAAAATTGAATTATTATTTTAAAAAAACAATTTATTAGGTAATTTTATCATGTAAAGTTCTTATTATTTAGACATAAAAAACATGCATAAAATATTAATTACTTTGTAACAAATTTTATTATAAATCTGAATTTTTAAATATAATATTTAATTAAATTTTATGTCAAACAAAAAAATTTTTTGTTATCTATTTTTTTATTGAATTTAATATAAAATAATTTTTTTAACAAAATTAAAAATTTGATTTGAAAATATATATTATGCGTATAAAAATTCATATATAAACTTTATACTATAAACCTTTTTATAAATTAACTTTCTAGTATTTAAAACATCATTTCTATTTTTTTTACAATTTTTTGTTTTGTACATTTAAGTTTTTTGATTAAAGGAGTTTAATTTATTAAATTAAATATGTGCATTTATTGGTTATTTATAAGGAGTAGATGTTATAAATTTAAACAATTTTATAGTCAAAAATGGACGAAGACAAAAAAATAAATAAAAGAAGAAAAAGTATAATGATTATTGATAAGAAAGGAAAAGCAAGGGAAGTTTTAAGAGAAGGAGGTTCGAGCCATTCATCTACTCTAATTGAAAGTTTAACAAAACGAAATTCAAATATTAAAGAAGATGATAATGACAATGTATCAAATTTGTCAGATCAAAAATTGACCGATGTTACAAATATTGAAAAAAATGCAATGTCTGATATTTCAGATAATTACGGTACTAATGTTTCTCAAAATTCAGATGAAAAGGAACATGTTAATATTATTAATGTTACAACAGAAAAATCAAATATTGATTCAAATAAAGAAAATAAAATAACTGATTCAGATAATGATAATGAACCTAAAGAAAGCTTTTTGAATGATGATCATTTTAATAATGAAAAAGACAAAAATGAACGTTCAGAATATGTTGAAGAAACTAATATAAAAAATAAAGAAGATAGTATGAGAAATGCAAAAATAGCTGCTGGTATAGGTACTGGAGCTGCTGCTGCCGCTGGTGCAGGTGTAATTTTAGGTAAATCAAAAAATGAAGAAGAAAAACACGTTACATTTAATGAAGAAAATAATCAAGAATATAATATATCTAAAGATTCAAATAAATCTTTACCTTTATCAGATTCTGAAAAGACAACAGGAAAAACTAAACCTTCATCACAAGATAATTTAGTATCAACCATTGTGCCTCAAAAAATCCCTTCTGAGAATTTACCTTCCGATAGCGAATTGCTTAAAGAAAGAGATAATGATAATGTAGAAGCTGAAGGTCATTTTTATAAAAGAAGAAGAATTTTTGCGTGTTTTTGGCATGAAAAATATTTTGTTTTAACTAAAGAAGGAATTTTGAAATATCATAAAGCAAATGGTACAAAATATCCAAAAGGAAATTGGAATATTAAAAATACTACTAGAATACATGAAGTATTCATGGGAACAGAAAGTCATCCTTATAGAATTGCTTTAATGAATCCAGATGAAAATCTTTTGTTTGGATATGATGATGCAGATTCAAGAGAATATTGGTTTAGATATTTTTCAAAATTTATTACCAATTAAGTTTTATTAAATAAGTTTTATTATATATACATGTAATCTTTTCTTTATTAACTTTTCACAAAATTAAAAATAATAATTTTTGTTTTTAACACCATCAATAAATTTTTAATAATAAAAATTATTCTAATTCTATAAAATATAGATTTATCTAATGTATATTTTAAAACATTTTATTTTTTTTGATTAAATAGTAAATAAAAAAAATTATATGATATTTTAACAAAAAACTTTTAAGTACAACTATAATGTTTTATTAAACAAAAGAAATACAACTAAATGTAAAAAAAGAAAATAATTTCAGTAAATTTAATATATAAACATTCACATAAAAACTCAACACAAATGACATATTTCAAGTAGCTTTTTTAAATAAATTAATTTTTTATCAGTCTGAGATCATAATTTCCATAATTTTATAAAAAAACTTATTTATCTGATTTTTTTCAAAACTAATTTCATCATTAAAAATTCCTAATTCTTCAATATTATCTGAATGTATTAGCTGATAAACAAACATATCGTCTTCAGGCATTAATTCAAAATGTATATATCTATTATTTTTATCTATGGTATACTTTACAACATATTTATCATCTGATTGTGTAATGTTTAATCCTAATAAATTGTTATAAGGGTTTGAATTCCTTAAAAATTCATTTTCCTCAGTTAAACTTTCAATTAATTCCTTTTCTGTGTTTTTTATTTCATCATCGACATCTTCAAGATTAGTATTTTTTTTGTTCTGCGGAATCCTTTTTAATAACATTTTTTGTTTTGAGTGGTGTTTTCGCACTACGTTTAGGTGTTTTAAAAGTTAATCTCTTTTTTGGAGTTTTCATGCCCTTAAAAATGTAAAAAAATATATGTTTATATGATCTAGCAAACTTAAATACATAAAGGATAAATAATATTATAAAAATATAATACATTTTTCACTTATATCAAATTAGATAAAAGAGCAATTTTATTTTTTTCATATTGAAAAAAATGTTTCATTTGTAACCTTAAGCAAAGTTTTATGCAAGTTTAAATTATTTATAACAAGTATCATTTTAAATTTTTTTCATACATTATAGGTCAATTAATTTAAAGTAATTAATATTTTAAACTGATGGTTTTGACACATTTTTGTTTTTTTATGTGTAAAAAGATGAGTAAAAATTAATTTTTTTAATAAATCTTACAAAGATACATATTTTTTTATTTATAAAATAATTTTATACAAAAATTATTGTATCAAATTTTTACATGTAACTATTTCAAAAATTATATAAGTTATTTTATTTTTTATTTTAATATTGTATTAAATGTGACAATTATTTTTGTGAAAAATGAAAGTGTGTATATAAAATACAATATTAGTATACTTGAAAATATCATATCGTATTAAATAATTTATACTATAATATATCTAAAATAAATTATTTACAAAAGATGCTAAATTTAGATTTATTTTACAATAATAATCTTAAAAACAATTTAATCATTACAGTTTGATCGTTTAACATTTAAAAAAAAATTCTTATTTAGCAAAAGTTATCGCTTATTTATATGAAATATTATTACAAAATAATAATTATAATTTAAACTATAAATTAATTAATATATAAATGTGTGTAAAAAATTCTAATTTATTTTAAAAATATAAAATTCATGATTTTGCAATTTATACACAAAATTTATATCATTGTTTGTTTAATAATTCTTATAAATTATTTTTCTGTTTTATTTTCTAAAAATTTTAAATAATTCTTATAAATTTATTTTAATGTTATATTTTATAAAAATCTTATATAATTCTAATATTTTATATAATTTAATATTTTTATAAAAAACAATTATAAAAATTATTTTTTATAAATTTATGTTCTTAATATATTAATTTAAATCATAAATTTTAAAAACTATTCTTGATTTTTTCAAAAAATTAAAAATTCCAATTGTTAAAGACAAAAATTTTTGTTTAATTTTTAGTTTCTTGTATATCCATCAATAGAAACAATTTTCTTTAGTATACTAGATACGTTTTCAATTGCGTTTTTAACGTGTTCAAACATTATGTAAAAAAGTAATATGTTTTCAAATAATCAAAAAATTATTTGATGTAAAATATTAAATTTTTTATTCTGTATTTAAATCTCGAATATATTTGCTATTGTATTTTGTAATTGATGACCTAAATCATAACAAATGAAATAACTTCAATTTTATATTAATAAATTTGTTTTAATTCTAATAATATATTTTAATTTCATTGTTATTAACTCAATTTTCTTTGTTCTCCCTTTTCTAATGATGTTAGTTATTTGTGCTTCTTTTTCTTTTTTTAACAAGGGAAATAATTTTTTAAAAATTATTTAATACAAAATTTTTCTGGTTTTTAAAATTAATATTTACATAAATATGTATTCTTATTCTTCCTTTATGATCAATCTTTTATTACTTAATGTTTTTTTATAGAGTGGATGCTTATTTGCAATATATTTTTAAGATTACTTAAAGTTATATTTAAATATTAAAAAATTTGTAAAGATTTTTTTTAAACTTTTAAACGAAGTGTAATTTAATAAAAAAATAGTTATTTTGTTTATAAAATATTCTTAATAAGATTTATTATAAAAGCATTCTAGAATTAGTATACATTGATTATATAATAAATAAAAGTTAATAAATTTTAAATATTTTTCTCTGCATCATAAAAATCGATATTTTTAAAAAAAGCTACAATAAATCATTTTGTAACTAAAATAAAATTTATCATATCTTGTTTTGTTGACTTTTATTATTAAAAAGATTGCACAAAATTTTAAATTTTTTTTAAATATTATACATATTTCTTTATGATTACTTATATGAAATATAATTGTATAATATCACTTATTCATTTAAGAATTATAAATTAACAATAAAATTGATTATTAAAATTCATTAAAATCAAAACACATTATATATCAATTATTAAAAAAATTATTATTTTTAAGATTTATTAAAATATAAACAAAAATATATAATTTATCATATTATAAACAAAAAAATAAACTTTTAAACAGAACAACTTTATT
>KE647360.1:23569-34961 GCA_000447185.1 Vairimorpha apis BRL 01 | reverse complement strand
TAAAAAAAATTAAAATTTTACAAATTTTAAATCTTATAAAATTTATTGGATTATACTATTAAATGCTTAATTATGTTTAATTAACACTATTCTATAAGTCATTAAGATTGATTTAACTGTTCATTAGTTATATCATCTTTTTTGTATTATTTTGGAGAATTTTGTTTTTAATATTTAAAAGTTTTGTTCCTTAATAATATCATTTCTAAGTGATTTTTGCATAATTAGTTTCTATACTGCCTATCCAATCTCATCCTCTCAAGCTTCACTATCATAATGTCCTCATCATCGCTCTAAAGAAATAAACTCTAAAGTTTTCTTCAAAACTAACAATTGTATATATGCCTTGAGATTTGGTTGAATTCGATCTCTTTTATATATCTTTTGTGGTATTTAGTCATCACATACGGTACTATTTTATGACTATTTTAATTTTTTAATTTTAAAAGATCAGTATAATATTAAAATTTAAGATATAGTTTTAATTTCATTTAATAATATTTTATGCATTTAATTTTAATTTTTACATATTTTGATCTAAGATTGGTAATATCGATTTACATATTACTAATTGTTAATTCATTTTTCATTCAATATTTAAATATTGATTTAATTTGTACAGTATAAAAATGTAATACAGTAGAATTTTTTAGTTAAAAACAAAATTTAAAAATAAAACAATAAATTTATTACTATAAGTAAGACAAAATAAAAATCAAAAATATAAAGATTAAATTTAAATTTTTAATGTAGATAAATCTAAAAAATCATTATATTCAATTTTGTTTTTTTCCATGTATTTAATCATTTCAATAAAATCTTCCAATTTATAACTTTTTTGTTTATTGTTAACTCTTAAATTAATAGTTCCTTCTTGAGCTTCTTTATTTCCTATAACACATATCAGAGAATATGATTTTTTTAATAAAATTTTAATATTTTTATTAAGTGTATTACTATCTTGTAAAATTTCAAATTTAAAACCATTAAGTTTATCTTTAACTACGTTTGTATACTCATCTGTCAAAGAAACTATACCAATTTGTCTTGGTGTTAACCAAAATGGCAATTTTGAACCATAACTCTCAATAATTATAGCCAAAAATCGTTCAATAGATCCCAAAATTGCTCTATGAATAATTACTGGTGTTTGTTGTGTACCTTCAGAATTCCTATATTTTAAGTTAAATCTTTGAGGTAATTGAAAATCAAGTTGAATTGTAGCACATTGATTTTGTCTTCCAAGAGCATCTTGCAAAACGATATCTATTTTAGGACCGTAAAAAGCACCATCACCTTCATTTAATGTAAAATCTAAATTACAATCTCGAATAGCACATTCTAATGAATTTTCTGCTTCATTCCATTCAGAAATTTCACCAATATATTTTTCAGGTCTGGTACTCAAAAAAAGTGCAAATTTAAATTTAAATACACCATAAACATATTTTACAAATTTTAAACAATTTATAATTTCGTTTTTAACTTGTTCTTTTGTACAAAATATATGAGCGTCATCTTGTTGAAATCTACGAACACGAGTCAAGCCTGTAAGAGCTCCACTTAATTCATTTCTATGCAAAACACCAAAATCAGCATAACGAATTGGCATCTGTCTAAAAGAATGATCAGAAGATTTAAACATCATACAGTGTCCAGGACAATTCATAGGCTTTAATGCCATGTTTTCATTTTCTAACATAAACATATTGTCTTTGTAATTGTCATAATGTCCTGATTTTTTCCAAAGTTCAATTGAAAATATATTTGGAGAAATTACTTCAGAAAAACCACGTTTTAAGTATTCTGTACGTATAAAATCCATTAGTTTATTGTAAATATGTGTACCATTTGGTAAAAAAAACATGAACCTGGTGAATATTCGTGAAAAAAAATAAATCTAATTCTTTTCCTATTTTTCTGTGATCTTTTTTCTGTGCTTCCTCTCTTTTTTTAATCCAAATTTTAAGCATTTCTACATTTGGAAATGATATTCCATAAATTCTTTGTAATTGTTTTTGTGTATTATCGTTTAAAAAATAAGCAGAGCTATTTTTAAAAATTTTTACTGCTTTAACAACACCTGTGGATAAAATATGAGGTCCTTCGCACATATCAATAAAATCCCCATTTTTATATACCGTAGATTTATCTTTAACTTTATTATTAACAAAATATGATTTACATTCGTTTAAATTATAAAAATCTAAGAGTTCACTTTTAGACATATAGCTTTTTTCAAATTTTAAATTTCTTTTCATTATTTTCTTCATTTCATTTTCAATCTTTAAATAATCATCACTTGAAATTGGTGTATCAATGTCTACATCATAAAAAAATCCTTCTTCAACTGGTGGACCATTTACTAGTTTACAATTAGGATACAAATTTATTAATGCATTTCCAAGTATATGTGCCGAACTATGCCAGAAAATGCTTTTTGCTTCTTCAAATGTATGAAATGATAGTTGACAATTTTCTTTTAAAGGTTCTGTTAAATCTGAAAATTTATTATTTATTTTACAAATAATAATATTTTTAAAATTAGGACAATTTTTCATAAGAAATTCCAATGGTGTAGAATCAAAATTAACTTTATACATTTTATTATTAAAATCGATTTCAAGTAAATTATTCATATAAAGGGGTGTATAAAAATTTATAAACTTAATTTATTTAAATAAATAAATTATATTTTTTGTAAAAAAATTATGTCTTTAAAATATTAATTCAAAAAAATTAAATTTTTTAAAATAAACTATTTTTATATTTTTTTATATTAGATTATTTATTATGTTTTTAAATACATTTAAATTATAAATTTTGTTATGTGATATTTTATCATTAATTTTAAACATACATTTTAAAATTTTCAAATAAATATAAATTTTTAACTATCTAAATACTTAAATAATTTTAAAAAAATAAAAAATTCCATTAATTAATAAGATATTCAATTAATAAAATAAAATTTGCACTTAAAATTATAAATACGTTACAAATTATTTTTATAAAACTAAAATCTTTTTATATACCATTAAAAAAATATTAATATTTTTTTATAAATATTATATTTTTCATCAATGATAAAATTTAATTTCTTGTAAAAATCTATCGCCCTTTTATTATCTGATCGTACATTAAGTTTTACAACCATAAAAAATTGTAGTCTTTTTTTTAATACTTCTTCATATTCACATAAAATACAATTAATTAACTGAGTGCCAATATTTTTACTTCTAAATGACTTGTCTACACATATTGTTGATATATATAAATATTTAAAATTTTGTTCTGTACATATAATAAATCCTATAATTTTATTAACATAAACACATACATAATGATATTTATACTTATTTTCATATAAATCATTTAAAATTAAAAGTTTTACGGTTTCATCATGAAGGTTATTATTCCAAATATTAATAATTTCTGGTATGTCTTTTATTCGCATTTGACGTAATGCAAACATATAAAAAGGGAAAAAATAATTAAAAAATGATTTGTTACTTATAAAAGAAATTGAATATATAATTTTTTTTAATTATTTTTCATGGTATGGTTTTTTTGTGGTGTTAGAAAAGAATCAAAGCGTGTAAGAGTACCAAGTTCATATCCAGAACCACCAAATAATGTAATATGTCCAAATTGTGGTGATAGAACTGAAGGAGAATATAGACAAGATTTTGACAGATTTTGTATTTGTGTAATTCCATGTTGTTGTAAGTGTCAAGAATCCGAGCCTTATGTAGCTTGTATTAAATGTAAAAAACCATTAGAAATTGTTAGTGGATTTAGATGTAATAATTGTCAAACTATTACATCATTTAGATCTTCTTATTGTCCAACATGTGGAAGCTCAAAATAATAAATTAAAAAGGTAATTTTACAAAAACTAAAAGTTTTTAAAGAAATATCCTTATGTTCAAAAATTTAAAAACATATAGAAGGTTATTTGTCACAACATTAACTTGTATAAATAATTTTGAAGGTATTAAAAATTACAAAAGTTTATAAAAAAGAAGAGAAAACTACTATCAACGTGAGCAAAAAATTTGAATAAAAAGATTTTTGTTACAGTTTTTTTATACAAAATTTTGTAATAATAAATTTACATTTAAATTGTTATCCTTTATATATTGATTTAAAAATAAATAATTTAAAAAATTTCTTATTTTTGTCTATAAGTAATTTTATTATAAATAATAAATTAAATAAATTACATATATATAGTAATGATAATACCATTAAATATTATTTAAAAATAAAAAAACTTTTTATAACAACAATCTATTTACACAAAAATTTTAATATTAAATACTTATTTATATATATTTTACAATTTTTTGAAATAAATTTTTAATAAGTTTTATTACAACTAACGATTATTAACGAGTGTATAATTTTATTAAAATAATTTTTTTAGTAACAATAATATTTTTTCTAAATTTAAATATAACTAATGTTTTGTTTATAGATTTAATTAGTTTTGCTTATTTCTTTAAATTAATTTCTAGTTTTCTTACTATAGAAAAATAATTTGATATATTTTAAATTCAATTTTTTTTACTAATAAAATGACAAATATTGTTATTTTTTTTATTTATACATAAAAAAAATATTCTTTAAAATACAAAATTAATTATTTTAATTAAAATATATAAGTAATAAATGATTTATTTGACACATTGATAGCATAGCACAATAAAATCTAATTTTTTTTATTTATGTATTGTATATATTTTGCTTAAATTTAATGATATATATTTAAAAGTTTATTTAAAAATTTATTTGATTTATACAAAATCTAAAATCGAAAATTTACTTGGCATAACATTATTTAAATTAATTAAATCAAATGTTTATAGTATTATATTTTATATTTTTTTATTTTAATATAATTTGTAAAAAATGTATATATATTATTACATTTGTAATTTTTCTTTACTTTATTAGAATAAAAAACTTTTTTAAAATAATATTATTTTGTTAATTATTTATAAACAAATTATATATTTTTAAAATTAATTAATAAACTTAAGTTTTAGTTAAAATTCAACATATTTGTGAAATTTTCAATAATAAATATTACAATCTAAGTATTACGATTGTATATCTTGAAAAAATTAGAAATTTTTAAATTACTACATTATTGTATTGTATATGATGAAAAAATGATTTAAGATTTTATAATTTCGTTTGTATTTTTAATAAAAAATCTATTTTGCATCATATTTTATAAAAATTTTATTAAAATTAAAAATACATATGATTTTGCTTTTTTAAAAAAATTAAATTTTTATAAATTTTCTATAAATAAAAAATTTGAAAATTTCGAAACGTAAGTTAATTATAAGAAAATAATTCTAATTATTAAACTTCTATAAATAATTGTAGGTCAAAATATTATAAATATATTTTTTTCATAGTAACCTAAGTAAATTAGTAATTTTTTTTACCAAAAAAAATTTAATATCTTACGAAGTTAATATTTAAGCATAATTAAAATCAAAAATTTATTTATTAATTTTTTAATTGTGATAAATTAAATTTATTAATTTCTAATTATTATATATTATTAGTTGATCTTATGAATTTTGCATATGAAATTTAATAATATATAAGTAATTTTAAATAATTATCATAAATAATGTAATTTTTAAAAATTATATTTATTTTTTAATCAAATTTTATTAATTTAAACAATATTATAAACAAGATATGTAATAAAACAACACATCTAAGTAAATCTTTATAATTTTTAATAGACTTTTTGAAATACAATTTCCACTAAATATTCAACATAATTTTTGATTTTTTTTATAGATTTAAACTTGTTTTTATTTCTCTAATCTACATAATTTAAAACTTAAATTAATTAATCTTTTAAAATCATAATATTAATTATTATTAATTATATTCAAAGAAAATTTAATTTAAAAATAAAATTATATTTTAGTAATTATTGGGTTATAGTACTATTTAACTTCTATTTATTTATTAAACTCATAAAAATCTTGTTTAATTGAAAGAATTTCTCTCACTAAGTTAAAATTTAGATCATCATAAAATATTCAAATATATTAATACATATTTTATGATTATGATATTCAATAATAATTACAGATTGGGTAAAATTTAAAAATTATAATATATTTATAAAAATTTATATGTAAAACTATTTTTTACATATAAAAAAATATATTTTTTTTGATTTAATCTTAAATATATAGAATTTAAAAATCTTTTTAAATTTTTAATTTTATCTTAAATTATAATTTTTTACTATTTTATTAATTTTATTTTTATCATATCATGTTTTCATATTATCAAATAATAATTCATTTTTAAATGTTTAAAACACATTAAAAAAAGAGTCTAGAAAAATATTTCATATTTTTTTGTTAATGGGTAAATACTTTTGCATTATATGAAAAAATTCAGCATAAGTAAAAGGTTTTTTAATAAAATCTGTAATTCCTAAAGTATAAATGTCAAACTTAATATTTTCAAACCCAATATATATAATAGGAGTAGAAAGATCAAAACTTCTAAAAAATCTGAGTACTTCTCTGACCATGTCTAAAGAAGCAGAAATAATTAAAAAGTTAAATAAACCTTGTTTTATAATTCCATATAAATTATTATGATTATCAACAATGGTGATACTAATTTTATGTTCTTTTAAAATAGAATAGACATGCATCGCCATGTTAATATCTTCATCATAGATTAATGCGTTGATATTTTTGCTGTCTACTTCTATAGAAAGCTCTTTTAAATTAGTTTTAATTTCTGTTATGTTATCAATCAATGATTGGAATTTATCAGATAAGTTTTTTATGGTGGACACAACATGATTTTGAAAAACAAAGTTATTTTCCATACCTGGCATTAACTCATTTAAAATCAGAGAATCTTCATTTCCTGATTTTTTTCTTTTAATTTTATAAAGTTGATTTTTATTATTTTTTTGAAAATAAATGTGTTCATATTCTAATACCTGAGGTCCATATTTAGATATTGTTGATGTGGAATTTTTTAATTTATGGAAATCATATTTATTTAGTTGTCTTATAAAAGAATTAATATTATTGTGTCGAAATAAATTCTGAAGTACATTTTTTGAAAAATCATTAGGATTTATAATAAAAAAACTCGTTCCACTTTCGCTCCATGTAATATAATTATTATATTCTGAATTTTCTAAAATTTCATATAACTTTTTTACAAATTCCTTGCTATTTTGCTGCATTTTCCCTTAAAGTTTTTTTTGTTTTGTATATTTTTTAAAAATTAATTTATAAAAATAAGAACAATGTTATATTATTATATTTACTAAAATAAAAATTTTTATTTTTTAACAGTTTTAAAAAATTTACACAATAAAGGTTTCTCGTTTTTTTTTAAAAAAATTAAACTTCTCTTTTCAAAATTAATAAATTTAATCAAATTATCCATATATTATATTTTTCTTATTGTAAATTAAATTGATTAATATTTTTTATTAATAATAAAAAAAATTGTTGCAAATTTGATCAAAATAAATACATTTATGATTATCTTTAAAACTATGATTTAAGCACTTTAGAACGAGTGTTTTATATGGTTTTAAGAATGTTTGCAAATAAACAAAACCTTAATAAATTGTTTTATTTTAATATTTTTATTATTTGAAAAATTATATTTTAATATTTAATAAAATTATAATAATAGAACAAATTTATTACAAATAAAATATTTTTAAATTTCATCATTAGAATAAAATTATTATGTAAAATAATTGTTGTTTATTAAAAAATGTAATAAAATGCAAACATATGATCTAATTATATCAACTATATAAAATATTCTGTTAATAAATTATTTATATGCATAAAATAATTTTTTAAAATTTTAATAACTAATGTCAAAAATTTAAAAATTAATTTATAAATAAATTATTACAAATGAAAATTATAAAATCATCAATGTATATAAAAAATCAAATAAATAACAATATTTTATTCAAAACTAAAAAATGCTTACATATCATAATTATAACTAAATTTTATTTAAAAAATAAAACAAAACAATATGGTTTTGGTATACATAAATTCATTTTTATATTTTTTGTTTATGTTGATTTTAAAATTCTAAATTTAATTTAAGTCAAAGATTTTGAATTTAAAATAACAAAACGTTTATTTAAATTAAATTTTAAAAAAATACTAATGAAAATGAATTTTTGCATAAATTATTTTAATAATAAATAAATCAAATAATTTTTCAATATTGAATTTTACAATATTGGAAATTTTTTATTTATATAAAAGTTAATAATTTTTATATGTTTTTTTTCATATCATTGTTTAATAAAATATTTAATTTTTCAAAATAAATTTATAAAACATTTTGTTTTTATTTTATTAATCAGTTAATTAGAATAAAATTGATCTATTTTTTTAACAAATATACAAAAAAATAATTAATAGAATAAATGTTTACTAATATTTAAAATTCTTCCATTAAATATTTGTTGAATCTCATTGACTTTAACAGAGTATTGATATATACTATCAAAGTATTCTATATATAAAATCAGATTTACCGTAAAATGATCATATATACATAATATTTTTATTAATTTAAAAATTATGAACTATATCATTTTAATAAAAATTATAATTATGTTGTTATTTTTAAAAGTTTTTTTAAAAGTACTAAATCATCTATATAAAAAAAAATTGTAAAAACGTTATTTACAATATTTATAATATAAATAAAGATATATTTATGTTATCTATAAAAACTAATACAAATTTATATCAACAATAATATTAAAAATAAAAAATTATTTTTTAAACTTAATATTAAATATAAGATTATAAAACAATATAAATATATTAATGATATTTTAAGCATATAATTTATAATACGATATTGTTTTTTTGTAAGAAAATTTATTCTTATGTTTTTTTATAAATTGTGATTTTACTAAAAAGTATTACATCAAGAATACTTTTTATTGAAATAATGACTTATATATTTTTATTTTTAAAATATTAATAAATAAGTAAAATGTTAAATAATTATCTTGATACAATTTTTATATAAATATATAAATATTTTTTAATGATGTTGATGCTTATATTTTAATTTAAAAACCTGTTAGATTTAAAGAAATTTTTTTTAAATACAAAAAAAACGAATATATACTATATTTGAATGTATTTTGAAAAAATCATATTATTACATTAAAATATAACTTTTATTTAATAAAAAAAATATCTATAATTGCAATATTTAATTATTTTTAAAACAAAAATTAATTAAAACAATTTTATATTTAAAAATAATTTATTTTTATAAGACACAATTATTACAATTTATAACTAAGAAAAAAATGAATTGCAAATTTTATTTACTACAATATAATCTTTTTAAAAATTATTTGCAATTTTATATTTTAATATAAATAATTAAAATATCACTATGTTATTGATTAAAAGTTATAATATATAATTAAATCATTTCATATTAAAATTTTATTCATTTATATATTTATTATAACTAATAGTTAAATTTAGCTGTTAAATATAGCAATGGTCAATTTTTCTTAATATAAAATATTATAGATATCTAATATATACTAGCATTAAAAATTATATTTTTTAATCTAAATAAGATTAGATTATATCAAAAAACAATTTTTAAAATCATTTATTTATTGATTTTGATTATTTATAATCTTTATATAAATTTTTATATAAATTTTAATAATATTAAGACCAAACGTGTTATTTTATGTTAATAGAATTATTTGTTATAGAAATATTTATCATATTACTAAATCAAAAAATATTTAAAAGATATTACAAAAGAAATATTTAGTTTAAAAATTTTATATTATTTAAATAGTCAATATTAAAATTTACTTCAAAAATATGATTTTTTTATTTTACAGTGTAAATTTTAAAATTAATACACACTTGTAAATATAAAAATAATTTTAAATAATTAAAATTAAATTTTTTAAAGTTGTAAAAAAGTGTGTTTTATACATAGAATTTATTTTTGTTATTATACATTAAATTTCTATATATATGTAATAAAATTATATAGTATGTTATGATTTAAAATAAAAGATATATACTATCAAAAAAAAGATATATTAAAGAGTAATAAAACTGAAAAAATAATTTGTATTCTTAATAATCTATTTGAAGTTTTTATTTTAAAATAATTATTATTTCTTTAATTTATGACAACAAAATATTTTCAGTTATAATTTAAATTTTTTATATTTTAAATTATCTAAAAAATATATTTAGACTATAATATTAATTATAATAATATTTAATCTAATGTTTTCTACTAATTTTTTTTATATGCTTTAGCATCATGTTAATTTTTTATTTTAGTGTTTTAATTTTTACCTTCTAATTAAATGTTCATTTTTATTTTTTTAACATTAATTTCAAACTGTGATAGACGTAATTGTGGTTTTAAAATTGCGTGTGATGATATGTACAAAATTATTATACATGAAAAGCCGGAAGTAGATTCTATGATTCTTTCAAAACTTAATTTTTACGTAAAAAGTACATATACTTATGATTCTTTTTTATTTCTGTATATAAAGATACATTAATAAATTTCGTAGATATTAATAAAAAAAATCAGAAAATATCAAATAATAATACATATTATAAAATTATAACGCATAAAAATAGGCAATTTATGGTATTTGATGATATAATTTTACCTGCTGCAACATTTATGATTTTATGTGCAAATTTAAAAAATTATTGCGAGAATTTAAAAGAAAGAGAAAATATCTTATATAAAATTTTTTATATTTTTACAAATAAACAAATTAAAAATTCTAATATTAGAAAATTTGTATGTAATCGAAATTTTTTAAAATCAGCAGGAATTTTAATTTTAGATTCAATAATTACACAATTAGAATGTATTATTTTCTCATATCAAGATCTAAAAGAAGACGTTCAAAAATTTTCAGTCATTCAAGATAGTATGTATATGGCATTGGAGTTTGATTATACATGCATTTCAGAAAATTTTGAGTTTTTACAATTATTTAGTTTACCAACAAAAGATGTTTTTTTCAGTTACATATTTAGAAAACGGGAAAAAAGAATTAATATGCATTTATTTCAATGTTTAGTATTATCTTACATATTTTCAGCATGTTATGTAAGAAATTTAAACTATTTCATTAAAGTTTAAACAAATTTCATTCATTTAATAAAATAAATTTTTTAAATTATCAAATTTTTTATTATTTTTAATATTATTAAAATTCAAAACAATATAATAAAAATTTTTTAATAAGTTTAAATATTTATATTATAATTAACAATTTTTTTAGGTATATTAAAAATAT
>KE647360.1:13363-23549 GCA_000447185.1 Vairimorpha apis BRL 01 | reverse complement strand
TTAGGTATATTAAAAAATCATTACATTTATATATTTTCTATAAAGAATTAATTTTATTGTTTCATTACATTAAATTAAAAATATATTTTATTAAAAGAAAAATTATATTTTTCAAGGATCCCTATATTGTAAAAAATGAACCTATAAACTTGTTTTTTGTATTTGATAAAGAACAATAATTTAATACTCTTTTAGAATTAGGATAAAAAGCTTCGACAACCTACAGACAGTATAAATGAGAAAAACAAAGAAATTTTGCTTGACATCAAAAAAATTGGGATTAATACATAAACGTAAGATTAAAATATATATATATTTTATAAATAGATGGGTTAATTCCAAAAGTTTAACATCAATTATATATGAGAGCTCAATTTTACATAAATTAAAGGCATATATTCAGGTTAGTTAAATTAAAAGACACTTAAAGCATATTAAAAGAACAATAGTTAAGGTTTTAATGTGAGTAGAAGCGCAATTTAGAACAGAATTAATATATCATAAAGAATTACCTTTAGTGATGCATGTGCATGAAATGAAAAAGAAATTACAAAAATTTGGTTTTAAATAAATATTTTATTTTTAAGTATAATTTTTAATTTTAACTATGATCTTATACTTATATTTTTATCTATCTAATATAAAATTTTGAAAAATATATTCAAACAATTTATAAATCATTATCTTTTTAGATTTAATCTTAAATATATAATCAGTTTTTTTATATGGAATATTTCATGTATATATTTTAATTTATTTTTAATTAATTTAAAGATTAAAATAAATTAACCTTACAAAAATTTAATAAATATATATAAAATAAACTAAAAAAAACATTTACAAATAAAATTTCATATAACAAACATTATATAACTGCAAAATTTTTAAAATTTTTTTTTTAAATTTATTCAAAAAAATCCATAAATGAAATTAAAATATCATGAAAACATTTAGCTTTTGATTTAAAATTTGAATTTAAGTTTTAAACCTCGTCGATTTTAATTTAGTTTTTTTAAAAAAATTAATATTTACAAGCTTTTTTAATTTAATCTTATAATAAAATAACATAGTCAATAAAGTTGATATTTATATTTACTTATTAATAAAAATTTAAATTATTTAAGTATGCATTTTTATTGCATTTTAATTATTTTATAAAAAAAATTTCAAAGATTTATATTGTTAGGTAGAACAAATTTTTATAAAAAATTTTATTATGAATAAATATTTTATTTTAATTTATAAATAAAATATAAAAGTTTTAATATTTGTTCTAAAAAATAAAAATATTATATTATTGTATTTTTAATATAACTTGAATTTAATTTCTATTTATGCATTATTTTATAATATTAATTTAAATATTTAGTTAATAACATTTTTTATTATTTTACGGTATACTTAATTTTAATTAAACTAAAAAATACTTAATTATATTGTAATACGCTTTTATAATTGTAAAAAAAATTACAAGTTAAAAACATTAATATTATTTTAATTGATTTTGTAAAAAATTTTAAAATATTATTCAAGTTTTTTTGTTAAACCAATTTTATTATGTTTAAATATAATTAATAAAAAAAATTTGAATAGATTACAATAATGATTATAGAATAAAAAGTCTACCAATGATTTTTGTAATAATTTAGATAAGAATAAAATAATATTTATAATATTTATTGTATATAATTTTAACTAAAATTATTTATTGAGTTATTTCTCCTTGTCTATTCTTTATTCAACTAGCCTCATGTTCAGGCACACTACTTATTATCTGGGAATTCTTTACCTCAACTGTATTACTACCTGTGAGATCTTCAGGGTTCAATATGTCCCCCGGTTATTGTTAATAGGTTCCATAGTTATTCCTTCCACATATTAAAAATTAGATTCTACTAATTTTTCCACTTGTCGCTCCATCTCTTCCTCTCCAGCATCACTCTGGTCATGTCCTCGTCTTCGTTCAAGAGATATATAATTATATATATATGCTTTAAATTCTATATTATATAACATTATAAAATAAAAAAATATCTTTTCCTATTTATGAACATTATAAAAACCTATAATATTTATTTTTTGAAACCCAAAAAATAAGTGTGTTTTATTAAATCATTAAGTTATTTTATTAAATTTTTTTGTTTTACAGTCATTATGAAGTTTATTTTTTATAAAATCATCTTTTACTTCTTCGATTTTATTATGTCAGGGCTTTTTTGTTTTGTTTGATCTTAGCTATACCTTTTAGATGATGTAATTTTCTAAAAGTATACCATTAACTAATTTCTTTAATAATTTTTATTTCCTTATTTTTAGTTTCATTCTTTTCATATCTGCGTATTAATTTTATAGAAATAAACTATGAAGTTTTTTTAGACAATAATGTTAAAATATGCCTTTAGATTATGTAATAAACAACAAAATATTATTTTCATATTAACTATGTTTTTTAAAATTTTTATTAAAATATAGAAATTTCATTAATAAATATAAAATAAATGAATAATTTAAATTTTAGAAATATTTTTCTTTTTATTTAAGTTTTATATGCTTAATTGATTATCAACAAAATATTTAAAAATACAATTTAACAACATTAAGAAAATCTTTTTTAATAATATAAAAAACAAAATATAAAAACATGTTTATCATTACATAAAAAATATATTTAAATGCTTTATAATGATATTATGTACATTAAATTTTAACTAATTAGTTTTAAAGAATAAAATATCTTTAAAAATTATTTATAACTCATTGTTATTCAAACAACGTCTTTTATAATATATTTATATAACTTACTTATAACCTTATATATATACATATACAAAAAATTTTAAATTATTTTGATGTTAAAAAAATAAATAAGTTTAAGATAATGCAAATTTTAAAATTTATAAAGATAAAAAATAATTAATTCATTTAGAAATATAAATTGATTAAAAATTACTACCAAATATAAACAATTAATTTATTTTTACAATAATATAGTTACATGATATTTACAATAAAAATGCTATATAATTCTTTTTTCAGTTTTTTTAAATGACATCAGACTGTTTTGTTTACATTCATCATAAGTTCTGTTAATTTTATCTATAATTTTTAAACTATTAAACTTAAATTTATTTTTTAAAAGACTTAAATAAAAATTTCTCCAAAAATGATAACTTTTTGTGATTATTGTAAACTTTTGCCCCAAAATATTTTGTTCAATTTTAAAAATAGGTAACCAAAAAATATTTACAATTTCATTTGATAATCTTGATTGAAATTTTATTTTTTTTGAAACATTTAAAACAAAAAAAAATTCATTTTTTCAAAAATAGTAAATGTCACGTGCTTAATAATTTTTTGACTTACATCATATCCTATTTCTTCTAAAACTTCACGTATAGCACAATCAACCCCTTCTTCATTTTTATTTTTTTACCTTTTGGGAAAGAATATGAACCGACTCTTTTTTCTTGAACTACAAGAACATTTTCCATTGATCTGTCAAAGATAATACATCCAAATACTTTAATTCCTTTTTTATAATTTCTAAAAATTTTAAAACCTTTATTTACATCTATTTGTAATGAATTATGATTTACTATTAAATTGCAAAAATCTATAAAACAAATATTTTTTTCACGATAATTATCAATATAAAACCAATGAGCTTCTTCTAATATAAAAAACAATCTTTCTACATTTTGAAAATCGGACTCATCTATTTGAACTAAAAAACGAACACTTATTTCGTCAAGTATATATTTATTAATAGTTATTTGTTGTTTTTTATTTTTATTATTGTAATAATTGACTTGAGATGATATTTCTTTTTTCATAAAGGGTAGAAAAATATTTAAAAACTTGTTTAAATAATGATTTTATAATTTTTTCTGAAACATATAAGAAAAAAAACAATATTATAAATAATGTTTCATTTAAATTTATTATTTTTAATAAAATTTATCTTTTTAGAAAAAAAACAACGAAAATTATATTAAACTTTAATCATTTAAGTGATATCGACAGAATAATTCAAGATTTCGATTTATCTTCGTTTGAAATTAAAAATATTTCTTTAAAATATAGATTAGAAGATTTAGAAAAAATTCCATTAAACTCTAAAACTCTTTGCATTTTATTAGATAACCTAAAACTTTTAGAAAAAAATGAAAAAATAAAAGAAATAACTGTAAACGACATAGCAATTACTAAGGAAAATAAAGATGTCTGGGGTAAATTGGAATTTGGAAACGATGGGGTAGATAAAACAGGTTACTTTAAAGGTAAATTCACAGATCAATTTGAGATAAGAAAAGATTTATTTTTTCATCCTAAAAATATTGAACAAAAAGTTATAAATACTAATATCAAAAATATATTTAAAATAATTAGTTATATAGCAATCTTAAAAAATAAAAGTCTATCACAACTTTATCAAGAAAAATGTAATCTTTGTACAATTGATTTAATAATTTTTAATAATTTTTATGTTTGGAAAGAAGAAAAAGAATTAAAAATGTGTATTTGTAAAGATTTGACATATTCTGAATGCGATGAAGATTTTATGATAACAAAAACTAAATTACTTGAAATTAGATAAATCATACAATATAATTGAATTATTTACCACAACTTATCAAATGATTTTTTTAATTTTTTTATCACAATTTTTATATTTTGATAAAAATAGTATTACATTTTATAAATTATTATTTCATCACAAAATTTAGTGAGATTTAATTTATTACCACAAATACAATGCTTTTTAAATTAAGCATATAAACTGTAAATTCTTCTTAACATCTTAATTTTGCACTTACATTTGCAAAAAAATACTCTATATCACCATTAATTGAATATATATCAGATATGTAATAAATTTTAAAAATAGAAAATTCTTATTATATTTTTTGACATTACTTTTTTCATAATATAAAAAATAATTGGGTTTAACTGTATGCAATAAACAAATTAGTTAACTCTAAATATTTTTTTAATTTTTTAAAAAACAATAATTGAAAATTTTAGTTTAAAAGTTTAAACTAAACAATTACAATATTTTCTTTTATTAATTTTAGCAAAAACATCAAAACATTTTGACTTAATTTATGTCTCTTTATATTATTTTATTAAAGTGTATCTTAGTTTTGTCATCAAACTTCTTCTTTAATTTTTATATACAAAAATTAATTGATTCATTAAAGATTAACTATTTAATAAGAGATACATACTTTTAAATATCTTTAAAAGTTTTATTAAACGTCCATTATTTAATATTTAATAATACTTATAAATTATAAATTAATAAACATTTTAAGAATAATATTATATATGGTTTAAAACTTTAATAATAAAAAATTTGATTTTTAGAACTTTTTAAAACATTAATTTATAATTATAAAATATTTATTTAAGATTTTTAACAAATAATTTTACGCATAAACATTTATATATCTAAACGATAAAAATAACAAGAAATTTATTTTTGAAATAAAATTTTTATTTTAAAAATTTTATATTATTTAACCATCTGATTTTACTTTTTATTAGTAGAATTGTACATATATATTTATAACAAAAAAAGAATATATTTTTTAATTTTTTTTAACAAAAAAATTGTTTTTGTGTAATATTTTAAATGTAATTTTTAGATATTCTAATAATTAAAAATTAATTAACATTCTATTCATAAGACTGACATTAACAATTTTAAATTTATTTTAAAAGTATGAATTTTGACACAATAAATATTTTTATATAGTATAACTATTGATTATAAACCCTTATATGTTTTCATTAAAAAAATTTACAAATTTTAATACATTTATTAAAGTATTTACAACTGAAAAATATTTAATTGGTATAACATCCTCATCTGTAATAGAAATATTTTATTTGTCTTTGGAGCATTTTTATACAATAAACATTATGGATTTGATTATTAATACTATTATTGAAAATGATTTATACGTTTTAACGCCTTCATCGTTACATGTCTTAAAAAAAAATAATAATTTTAAAAAAAACGACATAATACTCAATTTTGATATAATTTTTGATAAAATTTTTAGTTTTAAAAATAAGTTCTTAATTGCAAATAACAAGATATTATGTTTTTATAATAATAAATTTGAATTTGAACATAAAATAAATTATAAATTGGAAGATATATTATTAATAAATAATCTTATATATGTGTTATCTGATGGAAAAATTTATTGTTTTCAGTATTTTTTTAAATTATTAATCAAAAAAGAAATTGATTTTTTAGTAAAACATTTACATTTGAGCAATAATTTATCCCTTAAAAATAGAATAGTATACTACAATAATAATTTTTTTATAATTTATGGATTAAATTCTTATTATATTTATGATAATGTGCTTTTTTTGACAAATATAAGCAATAAGAAATTTAAATATGAAGCAGATCTGATAGAAATAGAAGATGAAATTGATTTTATTAGTCAATGCGGAAAATATGTTATTTATAAAGATCAAATTAAATTTATTGAAGATTTTGATAAATTAGAAAGGATTGATGGTAAGAATATTGAAATAGTTAAAAATGTAGATCTTGAAAATGTTAAAAATTTTAAATTTAGACGAGGTGTGTATTATAGTAAACCTACATTAAGATCTAATAATTATTTTACACTAAAAAAAGATATTTTATGTACTGAAAATTATTTTATTTACTGTAAAGGTATATTGAATTATTATAATTATAATAATATTTTAGTATTGATAAAAAAATGTACATTTATAATTTACAATATAGATACAAAAGTTAAATATATTAACCAATATCAATATAATGAAATTTTTTTATTTTCAAATAAATTTGTGTATTTTTGTTTTAATAGCCTATATTATATACTAGATCTTTATACTGAGAAAAAATATAAATATATAAAAAAGGATATAGAAATAATTGAACAAATTAAAAATCATATTATTGTCTGCAACAACAATATCATTAGACTTTATAAAATCAATGAATCTAAATACACAAAAATATATTCAAACGAAAACAATAAAAATAATCATTATTTTGATAATAATACATTTTTTTCTTATTATGAAAAAAAAGACAAAATAATTTTAGGTCTTGAAAATATTATAAAAATGTTAACATATGAATATAAAGTTATTGACACATTTCAAATTGATGGTATACCACTTCAAATTTTTCCTTATAATGATTATATATTTTTAAACATACAAAATAAAGGCATTCATATTTATAAAAATAAAACGTTGATTATTCGTGATCCAATTGACAGATATATAAAATATTTTTACGTTTTTAATGATAAAATATTTATAAATGATCAATTAAAATATTTAACTATCTTAAGTTTAGAATTTAATGTTTTGGGAATAATTTATATTAATGAATATGTCGTAAAATTTTACATCAAAAATAATAATGTATATTTTATGACAGAAATAGGAAATGTATATAAAATAAAAGAAGTAAACAAGACCGAAAATTTCACATATTTTAAAAATCACATAAAATTTAATTTTATTGTTGAAATATAAAATACCCTTTTAATGAACTATATTAAGCAACTAGAACCATCAGATTTATTTAATCTTGATCTAATTAATCTGGATAAATTCTCAGAATCTTTTCATTTTGATTACTATCTTTTTTATCTTTTAAATCATTCGGAAGATTGTTTTTGCATATTTAAAGATAACAAACCAGTTGGTTATATTTTAAGTAAATTAGAACGTAAAAATAACATAAATAGCAATCATTTGAGCGCTATAAGCATAGCTCCTGCATTTAGAAGGTTTCATTTTGGTAGTGCTTTAATGAATATTTTTGAAAACAACGGCAATTTTTATTTTTGTAAATTTGCAGATTTGTTTGTAAGAAAAAATAATATTTCAGCAATTAATTTTTATACAAAATTGGGATATAATGTATATAGAGTTGTTAAAAAGTATTATAATGATGAAGAAGATGCTTATGATATGAGGAAAAGTTTAATGCATGATAAAGAAAAAGAGTTTTCAAAAAGAGGATGTGATATACATTGTAATGATTTAGATTAAAGTTATTTTGTTGTTTTATATTTTGATTTTAATTAATTTTTTTTTGATTTAAAAAGTTTATGTCCTTTTAATTCATTTGTGTTTTTAACAGATTTTAAATTAAATCAATTTACAGACAGGCTATATAAATTTTAAGAATTAAAAAAATAATAAATTTAAATTTGTGTAATTATTAATTAAAGTTAATAAAAAAATTTAAATAATTTTTAAGTTTTTAGATGTTTATTGAAAATATTTTGTGATAAAAATTTAATATTTTATTTTTTAATAAAATATATTTTTAAATTCTTAAAACCTCACTTTTTATACCCATCAATGTCCGAAAACTCTGATGAAGAAATTATCAAAAGAAGAAGATTGCGAAATTCAACAACAAAAAAAAGAGATTTAAGAGATTTGTTTGAGGATAAACAAAGTTCTGAAAGTTATGAATATGAGCATGCTGAAATTGAAACAGGAAATATATTTTTTGAAATTTTTGGTACTGGTCGTGAATATTTTTACATTTTTGATAAGACTCAAGAAAATCAGAAAATTATTAAAAATACTTTCTTAGATTCTAATGATGTTATAGAATATGTAAAAAATGTTTTACCAGATTATGAAAATGTTTGTAGAAAATATCTAGAGGGTTATAACATGTGTTATACATTTTTTAATGAGACAGAAAACGTAATTTGGTATGATTTTGTTGAAATTTGGATGAAAATTTATAGATTTCACAAAAGAATTACTAGTGAAATTAATTTTAATTTTAAAACTTTCTTTAATATTTTTTTTGATCGATTTTATAATGGTTGTTTAAATATTAAAGATGACGATGTAATATTTAGTATTACTAAAAATAACAAATTAATAAAAGGAGTAATATTAGATAGATTTGGAAATTTATTAGATAAATTTAGTTTATCTGAAATTAAAATTGAAGAAAAAGTTAAAGAAATAAATCCAAAATATATAGTAGTTTCCGGTCATAATAATTTGGTAAGAAATGTGATTCAAGCACTTGTACAATTTAAAGTGTTTTACATGGAAAGCAAGTTTTTTAATAATATGACTATTTTTGATCAATTAGTACATGTTGGTCGTTTATCCATATATCCTGAAATTGAATTTATTAATTTATATAGAAATTTACATGTATCGCAAATATCAACAAAAATTGATTATTCAAATTTACATTTTAAAGATGATAAAAACAATGAAGAACTTGCTGAAATAATAAAGATTGCAATTCAAGTTGTTATTTCAATTACAAAAATTGATATTGAATTTTTATTGAAATATGAAAATAAATTGCAATTACTTCAATTCTTAGGACTCGAAAATTGTACTCGAATTTTTGAAAATATAAAATACGATAATATTTATGAAATAAAAAACATTATTACTGATGATGTAATTTTTAGAAATTTTTCAACTTATTTTGTTTTGAAAAAAGATTTACAAAGACCTTGTTTTAATGGATTTACTGATAATTTTATTTTTAAAGAGCTTGTCACTATAGAATCCAATACTATAGAAGATTTAATTAATAAAGAAGTTGAAGGTAAAATATTTTATGTTGATGACTATTATATTTTGGTTAATATTTTAAATAATATTACTTGTTATGTAAAGGTTAATGAAAAATATTTTTTAAATCAATTAGTAAAAATAAAAATATTGGAAATAAATGAACCTTTTTTGAGTTTTACTGGAGAAATCGTAACAATTGTTAAAAAATCTTTTAGAAACATAAAACACCCTTTATATGTTACTTTAAACAGCAAAGAAGCAGAAAAAAAATTATTAAATAGTACTGATTATTTTTTACTTCGACAAAGCAACAAAGATGGTAGTTTAATTATTGTAATGAAATTATATGAAAATATTATTACACATTTTAAATTATTAGAATGGAATAATATTGATGAAGATGTAAATAAAAAAGTAAAGAATATTTTAAGAAATGTAAATAATATACAAAAGCATATGTATTTCTATAAAGATGAAAATAAAGCATTAGAAGAAATGAAATATAAATCTAATTATATCAAGTATGGGTTTTATTTTAGTGAAGAATATCCTGGTAAACTTGTATTTATTTATAATAATGGTGGAATTTTTAAAAAATATT
>KE647360.1:0-12303 GCA_000447185.1 Vairimorpha apis BRL 01 | reverse complement strand
TTAAACAGCAAAGAAGCAGAAAAAAATTATTAAATAGTAATGATTATTTTTTACTTCGACAAAGCAACAAAGATGGTAGTTTAATTATTGTAATGAAATTATATGAAAATATTATTACACATTTTAAATTATTAGAATGGAATAATATTGATGAAGATGTAAATAAAAAAGTAAAGAATATTTTAAGAAATGTAAATAATATACAAAAGCATATGTATTTCTATAAAGATGAAAATAAAGCATTAGAAGAAATGAAATATAAATCTAATTATATCAAATATGGGTTTTATTTTAGTGAAGAATATCCTGGTAAACTTGTATTTATTTATAATAATGGTGGAATTTTTAAAAAATATTTGAGCGTAGAAGAAAAAATACGATTTCAAAATGATTACTATGAAAATTTAGAAGATTTTGTCAAATATATAAAAAATGTTTAATTAATGTTATATTTTAGTATTATAAAAATTATATATAAAGGCTTTGTTTTTTAATTAAAAAGTTTATTTATATATTATTATTATTATAATTAATAAAGTTTATAGCTATAAAAATTTATATTGTTGTGTTTTATACATTAGTTAAAATTTGATTTATAATTATAATAATAATTGTGGTATAATGTTATAAGTTGATAATTTAAATAATTTTTTTTTAATTTAATTTATTTCAAACTTTATAACCAACATTTATATCATTCACGATTTTACAATCATATTTTATAAATAAAAATGAAAGTACTATATTTATATTTTAAAGGTTAAATATGTTTATTATATGTAAATAAAAAAACCAAAATTGGTTTTTGACAAATTTTAATATCTTATATGATAAAAAAAAGTACTTCATGTATAAAATTTATTACCATTATAAAATATATACTTTGTAAAATAAAGTAAAAACATAAAATTTTAATTTTTTTTCTAAGTTTTTTATATATAAAAAATTTATTTAAATAAAGAAATTTAATTAAATTGTATTTTTTCTTGGGCATTTAATAAATTACTAAATTCCATCATAGGATTTAATTCTTTATGTTCTTGTTCCCATTGGCATGGCATAAACATACTACTAGTTTTTTCAAGAGCTTCAATTGTAGCTTTAGCAAAATTTTCTGTAGTATAAGTTGCACCAAAACATTGCGTATAAGCATCTTTAACACCTGCTAATTCTAAAATTCTTTTAGGAACTGTACTAGCAATAATTCCTGTGCCTTTAGGTGCCGGAATAATTTTAACCACACTAGAACCACATTTACCTGTTGCTTTAAGTGATACAGTGTGAATCTCACCAATTTCTCCTTCCCATAAACCTAATCTAACCGGTCTAATATTACATTTTGCTTTTCCTACAGCGGTTCTTATAGCAGTAGCTGCATCTTTTGAACTAAAAGTTCCAATACCAACATGACCATTACCATCTCCTATAGCTACTACTGCTTTTATAGATGTTCTTTGTCCAGCTCTCGTTTGTTTTTGAACACTTTTAATTGATAACACTTCCTCTTTTATGTTTTGTCTTAACAACATATCAACTATTTGGCTCTCACGAATTTGTATTGAATGAAGAAAAATTGTATCTAGACTTGTTATTTTGCGATCTTTTACCAATCTACCTAATTTTGTAATTGGAACCCATTCTTCTTCTTTTCCAGATCTTGTTGATTTTTTATTTTGCATTATTAAGGGTATGAAAAAAGAATATTTGTATTATTAAAGAAATAATATTAAATATAAAAAATACTATTTATTAAAAATACAATGAAAGTTACGCTTACTTTTCAAATTATATTGAAACAATATAAGTTTTAGTACTTTTAATGCATATATGATAATAAACACACTTAGTTTAATTTTATAAATATTTTTGCTTAAAGCATAATTTTATAATTTCAGAATAGATTAATTATATTTTGTTTATATTTTTTAAAAATAATTATATAATAATTATTTTTAATTACATTTAATTGCAATGCCAATCAAAAAGATTAAAAAATTGTTATTATTTGTTATTATTTTTTTAAAAAGATAATTTAATGAAAGTTTTTTTTATACATTGCAAATATTATTTATTATAATTTACAAAAAAACTTATAATACAAGATAAATATAAAATAAAACATATAACTTGTATACAAGTTTGTTCTTAAATTAAAATGACATTATCATTAGTGTCATATATAAAAAAATTATAGTTTTTATTACTATTTTAATTCTGTGTATATTACATTATCAAAATTTTAATGTATAATTTCAATTTCAAGTTTTTTATAATCTACAATTTGATCTTTTAGTCGTTCATAATATTTCATCATTATGTCTTCATCTGAGAAAGATAACCAAACAAAACCATCTGCAAATTTATATCTCATAAATTTTTTAAAAATATCATGATGTTTAGTTTTTATTCTTAAATACATCTGATTCCCAAGTTTCTTATATTTAATATATTTTTTGAAAATTTTTATTTCATTTAACATTTCTATTGTATAAAATAAATCTTTTTTATTATTATATACTGCTATACTATAGTTTTTTTTATAAAAAAATTCTTTTACAGGTGCAAATTGAATAAGTAAACAATAAGTTGAAGATTTTGACAAAGTTGAATAAATTAATAGTTTATGCATATAAAATAAGGATTATAAAGAAAAAAAATTTAAATTTTTATGTTTATAACTATTAAATTTTTATAATTTTATTAGATTACAAATGTGAATTTTTAAAAACGACTTTAAATAATTTTTATGTAAACACAAATTATATTTTTAAAATAACATTTAAGAAATATTAAGATTACTTTTAAAAAATACAATATGTACAAAAATATAAATTTTTACTGATAAGATATAAATTATTGTATAAAAATATTGTTTTTTTAATTATTATATAAGTTTTAAATATTTAAAAATGCATATATGTTTATATCTTCACGATGATTTTTATCAAACAAAAATACACAAATTTTTATTAATAGTTCATATAAATTATTTTATTAGAACTATTTATACTAAAAATAATTTTTTAATACTTTGAATTTAAATAATAAACTTGTAAATTATTTGCATGTTTTAACTCAATAACCAACTTTTAAAGGTTAATTTTAATAAATAACTGTTTAATAAGAAGCTTAAAACAAATTTTTATTTCAATTCGTTTTATGTATAAAAATTAAAGTTGTATTCACATAAATTTAACGTATTTTTTTATGTTTAATTCAAAATATATTTTTTTGTGTATAAAAATTACTTAAATCATATTTAAAAAAAAGTAAATTTTAAGCGTATTGTAAATAATAATATTACATTTTTTTAAAAAAATTTTAGATTAGAATATTTTTTTAATTTTATTTTGAAAATTTATAAAAACCAATCTAATATTTATATTTAAAACTCTTATATATATTTAATATTAATTTTTTAAAAAAATGTATATTTTGTTTGGAATAGTAATACATTTTTATTTTATTAAAAAATTATTCACTATATTAATTAAAATTTGTTTTAAAAATTTTTGATACAAATTTAAAATTATATGAATAATGTAAATAAACTTAAATGTATAAAATTTTAATATTACTTTATTAAAATTGATACTATGATGTGCATTTTTTTTATTAATATATAATTATATATTATAACATTTACGAACTAAAATGTTTTTTTTGGTTAAATATTGTAATAAATAAATTAAATTATAAAAACCACTAATAAAACTAGATTAACGAAAAAATTTAAAACTTTTCATAGAAAATTAATTGTCATATTTAATTAAAAAATATGTTAAATTAATTTTCTATGAGAAGTTTTAAATTTTTTCTAATAATTACATTAATTAAAAATGGTTTATATAAAAATTTCAGTTAAAAGTCACAAATGATCAAAAGCTTTTAAAAGAGTTTTTTATGATTATAAACCTAATATTTTTTTGTTTAATAATTTATTTATTAAATGTTTTAGTTGTCATAAGATGAGAGAGAATAAATACAATGTTATGGAATTAAATATTATTTTCATTTTTATATCATATTAAAAATCTTTTTTTAATATAATTTTAACTGTTTATTGCTTAGATTTAACAAATATTACTCATAGAAAAATTAAAAAATATATGAACTACAAAAAAAATATTTATGTGCATTACAATTTAAAAATTATTTAATTATTCAAAAATAAATTTTTATATTGTAAGATCGCGTAACAATGAAATAAATATGCTAAAAATGTGTCAAAATAAAAAAACGATTTTAATAAAATATCATAATAAAGTTTATATATATATATTCTATTTTTTTAACTTCCGTCAAAATTAATCAAATTAATAAAATAACTTTTTTACTTTGTGTATTTGAATAAATGTTATACAATAATACATAAAATTTTGAATATAAATATAATTTAAAATAAAAGTTCTTGTTTTGAAACAAAAAAACATAAATTTTTGTTTTTCAATCTATTTATTCATACACATATAAAACCTTAATAATATTATATATTGTGATATAGAGAAAATATAAAATTTTCATAATTAATTAGAAACGAATTATATAAAAATGTATAAAATTTACTTTTAAGGCATAAACAGTAATTTAGGAATTGTATAAAATTTTATAAAAAAAGAACAAGAATTTAATTTGAATATTAATAACGATTAAAATAGACATCAAAATCTGTTACTTTATATTTAACAATATAGATTCATAAACATATATAAATAAATTTTTATTACTCTATATGTTTGGATTTTCATAAACAAAAGTGTAATTTTTATTTAATATATTTATACAAATAATTTTTTAAAAACTTATACATTTGTATTAATTTTTTTATTTATGTTTTAAAAATTTTAAAACTTGTTTTGCAAAATTAAACTTTATAAATGTATTCTATATAAAAATGTTCTCCGACTTAAATTTATTTAAATAATTTCATTTTGGAAATATAATAAATCAATAAATTTATGTTTTGTTTTGTTACATGCCAATCATTTTTTAATGTTTCTCCTTTATTTACATAAAAATAAATAAATAAAATATTCAGTTTTCATGAAAAATATCATAAAAGATATTTCAATTATACATAATCACTTTGAATCATTAATTATAAAAAATAAAATTAAATGTGAATATAGTTTGATACAAATTGAGCGAGAAATTTTTAAAAAATAAAAAAACCCCAAACAGATAATTATTTATTAAATACTAAGATTTCTATTTATTCACAACACCTAAAAGCAAAACACTTGAATATCAAACAAGAAATTTTAGAAACTATCAATCAAAACGACATATTAATTGCTAAATTTAAAAATCTGCAATTATTACATTCACCTACAGAGATTGTAGATGAATTTATGTGCTTGATAAAATTAATAAACACAAATCACGATACTTTGTTAAACATTTTAGTTTATATAATTATAAAAAGCAATATACGTGATTTAAATTCTTTATTAAATTTTATTATGATGTATCGAAGAAAAATTCGTATAAAATGTGACCATGTTGTCCATATAGATGATGGTGAAGTAGATTATTATTTAAAAGTATTTAAAATATCATTACTTTTTATCGAAAGAATGGAATTTTATGATTTAAATATAAGTAAAAAAGAATATGATAATCTAATTAAATAGTTTAATTGGTTAAAGATTTATATATTCGAATTTTTTACTTTATGATGTTGAACATTAAATATTTAAATAATTTTCTATTTTAATTAATCTAATACAAACAAGTTTTTATTTTAAAAAAATAAATATAATAATAATATTTATCCAAAGATTTTAAAAAATTTAAACTATGTAATTATATAATATTTAAAATTAATTCTTAAATTTTTATCATTTTATTCTATTATAAGTTTTTTTAATAATTTTAACAACATATAATATTTATTATATTATAAAATTTTTATAATGTCTTTTTTTTTCAGACAAAAAGTATTGTTAAAATTTAAGACATATATTATAGATTGTAATATAGATTAAAGTTATTAATATGTAAGTACTTTATAGTGAAATAAAAATTATTTTGTTTATATATATATATAAAGTGTTTTTATAATCGTATGAATTAATATAATGAAATTTTTTGTAAAAATTAATATATTTTTGTTTAAATATATTAGTTTAAAAGCATTTAGTTTGTTTTTAAAAAATTAACATATATACCAAACTTATACAAAGATATTGATGTTAAATAAAATTTGATCATAGCTTTTATTAAAATAAATATATAATGTACATCATATGAGAAGAAAGAGTTTATAAAGACATTATAAATTATTATAAACATAATTTTATGTTTAATATTTATAAATATAAAAAAATTTCACAAAATTTTATTACTTATCTTTTGAATTTATTTTGTTAGTACTTAAATAAATTTTTTTCATATTCAAACTTCCACAATAATTTTTGTTAAAAACACTATTTTGTTAAATTTATTATTATAAGTGATATTTAAATTAAATACCTTTCAAAATAATTTTAAAATTATTAAAATTTGTTTTTTATATATAAAAAATATGTATTTGCTTACAAAAAATAATATTTTTAAAAAACAATAATTTTATAAAATTTTATTTATAATATACTTTTAAAAATTTGATATTTAATATATTTCAATTAAATTACATATTTTCTTAAATAAACAATTTTTTTTGATATAATACAAATAGTTCATTTCTATGCATAATTTGTCAATTTATTATCCTAATCACCATTTTAATCAATAATAAAAATAAAAAATATTTTTAATGTTAAATACAAATAATGTATAAAAATTACATGATTAAGAAATATATAAACAATTGAATCAAAAAGTTAACTTTGTTAATATAGTATTTTTTTCAATTGTAATTTTTTAAAATAATTTATAGAAAAACAAAAAAAATTAAGTGTATAATGTATGATACTTTGTATAATTTTTTACGAAAAATTAAAAACATTTTTTATTAAATCTTTTATTATTAAAATTTTTAATTTACGTTACATTTTTGTTTAGTTCACAAAGTAATTCATATTAAATTTAAAAACAGAAATGTGTTTAAAACTTAAATCATTAAAAAAATATTATTGTTATTAATAAAATTAAAAGTTTTACTAAAGTCTATAACTTATTGATTCTATCGTTAAAATAACCTAAATATTTTATGTTTATAATCAAGTTATTTATTTATTTTTTATTGTTTTCGTTTTATATTTTTAATCATTTATAATATGTTTTTTTTGAGCTTAATCATATTAATAGTTTATTATTTTTAAAATGTACAAAAGTAAAACCAAAAATAAATGACTAATTAAATAATTGGTAATTTTAATACCATAATAATTAAAACATATTTTTTTAATTGATTATGTTATATATAAACATCTATTTTAATATACCAAATAATTTTAACCAAATTCATATTAAGCATAAAAAATTTTATTTGTATATATATAAACTTTTAAACCAATTTAATAAAGGTTTATATGAGTTTTAATTTCATCTTAATGTAAAATTCAAATTTAAAATTCTTCATTACAAAAAGGTTTTCTTTATATGTTTTATATATTAAAATTAATTTTTTTTTCAAGTTTTTTTTAAAACATTTAAATTTACCTTTCTATACTTTTATTAAATTATTTGTTTATGTTGAATTAGTCATACAAATTAATATAAAATATTTAAAATATTTTTTATTGTGTTAAATTTAATAAAAAGTGATTTAACTTTATAAAATATAATGACCGATAAAATAAAGTTTTATATTATAAAAAAAATGATTTAACTTAAAATTGAAGTAAATAAATTTACATTCTTACATAAACAAAATAAAATTATATTTTAAAATTTTAATCTACAACATTGTTTTCTTCTATTAATGAAATCACTTAAAACAAAACTTTTGTTTTAAATATACATTTAAAATTATAATATTTTACATTTGAATTTTATGTTTATCTATATTTGATAAATTATATATATAAAAATCTAAAAAAATAAATTACATTTTAAATTAAAAAAAAAATATTTATAAAAATCAATAATTAATTTTTTATTGTAAATCATTAATTAAACATTTTTTATAAACTTAATTTATAACAATTTAAGCTATAACAATTTAAGCTATAATAAAAAATTTAAATGCATTGATATAATATAAAAATTAAATTAAAATTTTCAAAGTAAACATCTATTTTAGAGAATATAAATAAATTTTTTCAACCAAAATTAATTGTGAATTAATACGTTTAATTAATTTTTTTCATTTAATTAATTAAATAAAAATAAAATAGTATAAATTTATAAAAAAATTTATCCATGAATATTTATTTTTTTATTTGTTTTTGCATTTTTTCTAAAGCCACAAACTTCAATGATAATAAAAATGTAAATATAGCACAAAAACATGAAAATGATAAACTTGATGTTCAAAATACTAAAATTTCATCTAAGTCACAATCAAATTCAAATACAAATGGATTTTTTTCTTTCAACAGTAAATGTAAACAAAATAATCCTATAAGAGAGAGAGTTTGTTATATTTTAAAACCAGAAGATAATTTAAATGATTTGAAATCATCAATAATTGACAAAGAATCACAACCTATCAAAAATCAAAATAATAGTTCAAGTAAATCTCAAAATATTGTGATTAGTTGTGATTATTCTTCAACTGAAAATAAAAATTTTAATAAAGGAAAAAAAGTATTTCAGCATCATAATGAACCACTTTGTAAAAAAAAAGATGAAAATAATATGATTTGTGGTATTCACTGTTTATGTCATACCAAAAAAATCAAAAATGATAATTAGATTTAAAATAAAATCTTGAATATTAATATTTTTTTGTATACTTCATTTTACATTGTTTGAAAAAAAACACATTTTAATTAACT
Organism: Vairimorpha apis BRL 01; assembly: GCA_000447185.1. Classification (NCBI taxonomy): domain Eukaryota; kingdom Fungi; phylum Microsporidia; family Nosematidae; genus Vairimorpha; species Vairimorpha apis. The sequence goes on along the minus strand of KE647360.1, from coordinate 3,418 downwards.
TTTTAAAAATATTAAATTAATTTTCAAAAACAGAATTATATTTTTTCAAAATATTTAAGTAATTTAAAATTTTTTTTCATATATTATATCTTATAATTAATTTATAAAGTTTAAAAAATTAGTTGATCTTTTTTATTATTCAAGATAAAGATAATTTAAAACAATCTATATCACTAATTTTGTAATATTTTTAAAAAAACTCTAATGGTAAAAATGAAAACTTTAAAATATTATAAAAATATAAAATTTTACATTAAAAATGAATTTTTTTAAAATTTATTATAAAAATAATAAAGATTTTTTTATAAACATTTATTTACAATTATTTATCAACTAAATCAAGAACATAATTATCATCAGCACTTTTTTTACTTTTAAATACACCAACAATGTTTTCGATTGCTTCTTCATAATCAACCTCATTTTCATGTTGTTTAATTTCATTTAACACATCAAAGTACCACATTTCTAACTTAAATGTCAAATTATCTATCTCATTTACATCTTCTGTGTTGTTTAATTTATTATATAATTCCATAAAACTTAATGATTTTGATTCTAACTTATATTTATAAGTTTTATAAAAATTAAGTGTTTTTTTAAAATTTCTTCCTTTGTTTTCATTATGTTTTTTCCAATATTATTTGTTGTATCAATTAAATTTTTGTTTATTTTATTGTTATTTATATTACAAAAATTTGAATTATTATTAGAGACAAAAACCTTACAATCGATATCTTCATTTGATTTACAAGTCAAATTATTACTTTCACAAGAATTGTTATTGGTTTCTAAGTTATTGTTTAATTTATAATCATTTCCAATACTAGAAATTTTTGCTGAAGAAATATTATTTTCTAATGATTGAGCAATATTAGATGTTTTATCGCTATTGGAGTTATCAAAAATTATATCATTATCATTTAAAGTTGATGTTTTAAAATTAAAATTATTTGAAGAATTCTTTGTATTTTGAGTTTTTGTTGAGTCTTTATTTTGCTGGTTAATATTAGTATTTTTATTTAACTCTTCTTTTTTAAAAATATCACTTATTGAATGAAATAATTCATTTACATTTTCTTCCTGTAATTTTGTATTGTTATTTTTATATGAATTATTATGTAAACTATTTCGCTTAAATGAAGAAATACCGTTATGTGTCGGAGGAGGAGTATGAAAAGAAGGTAAAGAATAAGAATCAGTTGTACTGTAAATTGGAGGAGAGTGATGATTATTTATATTTGCGGATATATTACTATTTTTTATGTTTTGATCATTTTGTTTTAAATTTTTATAATTAATTTTTTATTTCCATTCAATGTTTGAAAATATGTAGTAGAAATATTGTTATTTAAACTTTTATCATAGTTATATGGACTTGTGGCTCCGCATGATCTTTTATTTATAAACTGAACATTATTATTAAAATATGGTATATTTGGATTAATATAACGATTACTGTATGTATTGTAATTATTATCGTTATTATTTATGTATGAAGTAGTATTATTATATAAAACATTACTTTTAGGACTAGGATAGTTATGAGGTCTTTTTTGCTGTGTTTTCTTATCAATATCATTATTTACAATAAAATTGCCTTTCATTTGCAGACTTTCAGGATGTAAATTATAATTATTTACATTATTAAAATTACTCATTTGTGAAATATAAGATAAATTGTTTAAATGTCCTTGCCTATGATAAGTAGTAAAGTTAGTTTTTGGATTTGTATTAACAAATCTATTACGATATAAATTTCCATTCATGTTGTAATTTATATGTGCTGATTTTATATTATTATTTTTAAAACTAGTTTGATCTAATCCTGATATTGTATCATAAGAATTTGTATAGTGAGATAAATTACCATGATTAAAATTTTTAATGTCATTACCATATATAGTTTTATTTAAAATATTAGCATGATTAAAATCATTAGATGGTTTAGTATTTATAAAACCACCTAAAATGTTAACATTATTATTAGAAATGTTATTTTGATTATAAGAATGGTTTATATTACTTGTATTTGAAAATTTATTACCTATTACGTTATTGTTGTTAAAAAACCGTTATTATTCAAAATATTGTTTTTATTACAATCATTAAAAATATTATTGGCTGTATGTATATTTTTATCAAAAATATTGTAATTTGGGTATTTTTGATCAAGATTACAATGATTAGAGATATTATTGTGAGTCATTGTACTATTATTTTTATGATTTATACTTTGTAAATTTATTTTAGTATTATTTTTAGTTACTTTTTCAAATTTAGCTTTCATAAATATAATATATTCTTCTTTATTTTTAGCTTGATCATATGCTTTTTGTTCACTTTTTATAGCTGCTTCTTTTATATCTTCATCATTATAATCTTGAAACATCTTAGACTCTTTAATTAATTTATATAAATGTAGAATTATTTGTTTTCTTTCATCAAAACCTATCATAGGAATAAAAAAATTAAAAATTTTATTTATGTTTTGAAACAATGTTTGAACCAAAAAATGAATTTAAATATATTTAAAAAACTTTAATTGGTATTTGGAATTCAACTCACATTTTATAAAATGTATAAATTTAAAAATTTAAAAATTACTTAAATATAATTAGTTTAAAATAAAATAATAGTAATATTTTTTTGCTTTTAATTCAGTTAAAAATATTTATTTAAAATTTTTCTTAATCTTAAAAAACTAAATTTTTTCAAACCATATTTTTAGTTAAAAATATCATATAAGTTTTTATTTATTTTTTTTCAAAAATTTTGATTAATTTTCAAAAAGATTTTTAAATTGTTTATAAAAAAAATTCCATAAAAAATTAATTAAAAAAACTAAGCAATATATCAATTTGCAATCTTTATTCTTTATATTTCACAATAAAACAGTGTTAACTTAGTAAAAATATTAAATTATAATATTTTGACATATATTTGTAAAGTAAAATATTAATTACATTATTGTTTAAAATAAATTATTTATCTAAAATGCGAAATTTTATATTTATTTTTTATTCTTTGTAATTAATTCACTATTGGCAACTCTTTGTAATATTGTAACTATAACATCAATTACAATTCTATACTTGTTTAAACTTTGATTACATCTTATGTTATAACATCAAAAGTTTTTTTATTATTATAAATTAGAAATATGCTTATATTTTATTATCTATGTTTATCTCTCTCATATAAATGATAAAATTTTATACAAATAATCAGTATCTATAATAAATATTACATTTTATTATAAATTAAATTATGCTTAAAAATTAATCTAAATATATTATATTCTTTGATTATCATATAAAAAATTTAAATATAGATTAAAATAAATAAATATTAAAATAATTTTATATTACTATTTATAAATCTTACTTGTAAGTTATATATTTTAACAAATAATATA
>KE647359.1:0-23224 GCA_000447185.1 Vairimorpha apis BRL 01 | reverse complement strand
ACATTTTAAAAAACCTTCGATTATAAAGAGATGTGTATTTCCATTGCTCTCGATTTTAAGAAATATATTATTAAAATAAAATTTTCTTATAAAAATATTAATTTATATTATTAGCACTAATTTTGAAAAAAGATCATTTAATGGTCATTTATTTAGAATTCTAATAAATTTTTATTTAATAGTTATCTGGAGATATATTTAAAAATTAATCAATTGCTTTATATTTTAACAAAACACAAAACTAAATTTTAGCTAATATTAAAATATTTAATTGATTGTATATAATTATTCTATAAACATATTAAAGATATAAAAAAATATACTAATAATTAGTTTTTCGAAAAATGTTATTTTTCTTCTATAAAATATTAACCTAAAAATTAACATTTCTATTCTAATATATAATAAATAACTTGTTTCAACAAAAAAATTTTAATAAATGACATTAATAATTTTACGTAATATAAAGTTTAAAATAACGAAGTTATATATTTTTTAGATTTGAATGTTAATAAGTATTGGATAATAAGATTAATGAGGTAAATAGTTTAATGAGTATATATTGTTATAAGTTGCATTTTTCCAATATAAAAGTTTTTAAGTTTTGTTCATTATTGTTATTCACCTACTCTAATTTTAAATCGTTGAGGGTCTAGGTATATTGTTAAGCCTATTATATTTTTTTTAAACAAACCACAATGCTCAGCAATATGAGCAATTAAATCTATCAATCTGTTATTCTCTCTTGCTCTCTTGCTCCTAGTTATTGTATCCTCTTCTTCAATACAAAGAAATAGACTCTTAAAAGAGATAAATCAATATTTATTATTTTTTTTAACCCTGCATGAAAGAAATTCTTTTCACGGGTAAAATCCCAATAAATTCATACAATGAAGATGTACCTGTAAAAATGAAATGTGATGTATCTTTTAATAATGATATTTTAGAAATCAAATTAATAAACACAACAGATATATTTTCATTTTATATATGTACAATTTCAAACGATGATTTTTATATCCTAAAACGAGATCAGGATTTAATAATTGAATTCGCAAGATTTGTAGAAATATTAATTAAACTATTTTATAGCATACAAAATGGAAATTTATATGCATATTTCGTAAATAATAAATTTATGTTTGTAGAGAAAAATGAATTTAGGAATATTGTTAAATTAGAATTAAAATTTACAACACCTTCAGATTTAGATTATAAATCATATCTAGGTGACTTAATAACCAGGCTTGAAAATGACAATATTAAGTTAATTAAAGAAAATAATATGCTTAAAGATTTTAATAACAATACTTTACAAAGAAAAATAAAAAATTTAGAAGAATCTAACAAAAATAATTTCTCAAAAATAAATTCTATGCACAAACAATTAACAGACCTAACATTAAAAAATGAAAAATTTCTTAACGAAATTAAAACTATGAATAATCAAATATATGAATTAGAGAAAGAAAATACAAATTTAAAAATAGAAAAAAATGAAAATGTAAATATAAAAAATGAACTTGAAAACAAAAGAATAACAAATGAAAATTTAGAAAAAGATTTAACTGTTGCTAATGAAATTATAAAAAAACTTAAAACTGAACAAACTGAAAAAATGTACAAATTAGAAAATTATGAAGAAAATTTTGAAAATTTAAATAAAAATATTAAAAAATTTCATGATGAGTTAGAGGAGAATAAGAAAAAATGTAAATCTTTAGAAGAAAAAAATAAAAAAATTAATAAAGAATTTAAAGATTTAAAAACACGAAATAAAGAACTAGAACAAGAAAATTTAAGTTTAATTAAGAAATTGGAGAATGCACAAAGTGTTTATAATCATTTTTATGATCATAAGGATAGTTCTATTAGTGAATATTCAATACATCCAGAAGATCCTCATACGTAATTTATTGTAAATCTTTTAAAATTTCAATCATGTCTGATTTTTTTATAATTAATTTGCTATAAAACATGAATACAAATCTAGGATAATCAAAATTTTCTTTTTTATCTTTAATAAATTCAACAAGTAAATCTTTTACATTTTTTTCATTAAAATTTTTAAGATAGAATGCATTCCATTTTATCATTAAATCTTTTTCTAAACAATTAATATCTTTACAAAGTAAATATCCTAAGTATTCATAATGCTCATATTGATTATTTATTTTAACTTTTTTTGTATTATCTAAATTATGCAATTTTGAATTGTTTTTAATTTTTTTACATGCTTCATTATTAGAAGAATTCTTTTTTTTCTAATTTTGATATTCATAATGGTGTTATTAAATTTTCTATTTGCTAAATATGGTGTCACTGTTTTATTTTCTTTATCAGTTTTCATTATAAAAAAGGACCCAAAAAATCTAAAATTATAACCTGATAAATTTTACTGTAATGTTATCAAGATCAATTTTTTTATATTAAGTTTTAAACATTTAATCAAAAAATATTTATTTAAATATATTTAGATAATTATCTATTTATACAAATTTGTGTAAATATAATAATAATATTTAAAAATAAAATTTTTACAATATAAAGAGTAATATTAACTATAATAAATTCAGATTAATTGATAGTATATATTTAATTTTAATTATATTATTTAAATTTTTAAAATACATATATACATTGAAATTTTATGTAATAACATTTATATATAGTTGCAATATATTTTTTATCATATAAACTTATAATCATATTCTTATAAAAACCCATCTTTTAAAAATTAAATAATATGTTTTAAAAAGACGTATTTTACCATTTACTTTAAAGTAAATTAAGATTATGACAGTTAATTCTTTTGAAACATCTAAATTTACTGTAAAAGTTTGTTTGTTTTTAAATTAATTAAATATTTAAAATCATTAATTACAAATTTTTAAATTTAAGATGAAAATTTAATGTATATAGATAAGTTTTGTTTAATATATTAATGTAAAAAAAACGTATTCTTTATTTTTATTTTTTGTAAAAGCTTTTATTTTAGATTTTGTGCATTAATTTGCATATTTAATTATTAACTATTAAAAAAGCATTTATTTTTTATTAAATATTTAAACCACTTGACTTATTATAATAAATTTTGAAATTTTCAAAATTAATAATCATGTAATATATTGATAATTAAAAACTATTATATATTTTTTTATTAAAAATATATATATGTTATAGAGTCATGTGTTTAAAATTCTTTAGATTGATTGTATCAGTAGTGTAATATATCTAAATTTAATCGTTTAAGTGTCATTAATTTATATACATATCTACTAAAAAATATTAAAGCATTCTTTGACGTGTTGATAACATTTATCTTTGTCTTTAAAGAAATAGTATCTCTTCTAAAAATTGTCCAAATTAAAAAAAAATTCGAAGTTTTTTTACTGATTTTGTGCCAACAAATGCCATCTCTTTGGTACGCACTTTTAATAGTAATACACACGAGTGCGATGGTACTTGTCGATAAAAAACGGTTTATTTTTTAAATTTACGGACAAATTAATATAATATTTTTTAAAAATTTTTTACAATTCAAGACATATAAGATAACACTTTATTATAATAAATTGACATATAAAAGAAAATTTATCACTATATTTATACTAAATATTAAGTTTAAATATACTGTTTAAAAAAAACATGATTATAAAGATTGAAAAAATTACTAATATTTTTTAATTGTATAAAATAATATTTTGACATTAAAAATATAATGCTAGAGTTATTTTTGTATTTTTTTTGAATTATGGAAAATTTTTAACTCATTATGTTGTAATAGTAAACTTTTAAAAATAGAAACTATTTATAATATTTATATAAATTAGAGAGAAATTTTAGTATAAAAATATATTTTTAACAAAAAATTGTATGAAATAAAAATTAGTTAGTTTATAGTAACGATTATTAAATGTGATATATTTAATTAATTTCTACATCATAATTCTTAAAAAATAAAACTAACAATAATAAACAAACATAAAAAATATAAAAATGTAAATTTTTAATTGAGTTTTAAATAATATTAAATAATTTTACATTTTACTAAGAGATATATATTTCAAATTTTTAATATTTGTAAATTTTTTTGTAAAATTCAACAAAATTTAAAAAATAGTTAATTAAAAACTAAAAACTTATACATACATTATAAAAATAAATTTTTAATTACTTACAAAAACTACTTAAAATAATATTGATTTTAAAATTTTTTTTTTATTTTAAAAATATACTTTTTTATTTATAAAATACATAAAACAAAAAATTAATTGGATTATGAAATTTTACATTAAAATCTATGTAATTAAATTAAACCCTTTAATCATCAATATGACATACAATCACAAAAAAAATAATTCTAAATTTTGCAATGATTGATCTAAAATATATGTTTTTTTATATGTGTATTATTTATATTTCTTGGTTAAATTTTTTTATTTAAAATATATATATATGTTTTAAAAAAATAAATTTCAAAATATATTATGATATAAAATATTATTAAAATACAGAAAAACAAGATAAAAAATCAAAATTTATACAATTGTTGATATTAGGTTTTATATTAAATTTAAATTTGTCATATATTGATTTTAAATTAATGATAATTTTACTACTTATAAAAATCTAAATATAGTAATCAAAAACATAAAAAAGTATTAAAATCTCATATTTTAGAAATTAAAAGTTTAAATCATATATTAGTAGATTTAGTTAATTTTCTTATTTCATAATTACAAACAAAAATATTATAAAAAGTGTATATTGATTTTTAAATTTAGAAATTATCTATTGACAACTAAATTTTAAATTTAAAATGATAACGACAAAAAAAAATCATTTTTTTATTACAATCAAGTATCAGATATATACAACAATTTTAATCTATTTTCAAATTTTAAACATAATTATTTTATTAGTAATTTTTAAGAAAATTTTCACAAAATTCTTAATATGATTTTTTTTATTATAAATTTTTATTTTTAAATATAACAAATAATTAAATAAAATAATTGTTTTTGGTTTTTTGCTGTTGAATAAAAATATAATTTTAAGTTCTTAAAATAGATATCAAATTAAAAAAAAATATAATCTTTGATTTTTTAAATTCTTAAACAAATATTTAAAAAAATCAAAAATTTAAATGTTTTTGAATTTATTGAGTAAATCTTTAATCATATAAATTTTTAAAATAATCAATTATATGCTATATTTAAAATTTAAATTAAGTTATTATTTTTAATTAAAAAAAATTTAAATTTTAATATTAATATTGATATATATAAATGTTTATAGATATATATTATAAAGTTTAATTATTTACATGATTAAAAAGAATAGAATGCTTTATGTTAAATTATAAAAATGTTTAATATAATAAATTTAAATTTATTTAAATTTTTTAAAAAGTTTGTTAATTCAAATGTTTATTTTACAAAATTTAAAATATTCATTTTCTGTAAAATGTATTAAATTTATAGAATAGTTAACATGTAAATAAATAATAATTTCGAATTATATATATTTTTAAGAAATTTAAATCGTATTAAAATTGTAATAAAACAAAAACTTAATTTATTCATGACAATTTATCATTTATTTTATTAAAAATGAAATTTTATAAAAAACAAATCTAAATTTTATTTATTACATTAAAATATAAAATTCACGTTTGTAAAAAAAATTAATTTAATTTTTTAATTTATGCTAAATAACATCAAAAATATCAATATAAAAAAACATGATTAATATGGGTATGAAACAGCTTGCCATAAATTATGATCCCAGTAATGTACTTATGCTTATGTTATGTTTAATCCTTCTATTACAAATATTTATATCTCCATCATACATCATTATTACTTTTGCGATATGTATATTTTGCATCATAAAAAAATACAAACTTACATGTGCTATATTAATATTAATTGTATATCTATTGAAATGTATATTTATATTAAAAAATACTAGTAATAATGACGTTTCCTCTGTAAAAAATTATAACGATTGTGTTAACTTGCAAAACAAAACTGAAAATGCAAAGCCTTCTTCAAAACAAGTTAATTTAGAAAATATAACAATTGACTCTAAAAACAATAATGAAGAAAAATTAGATAAAAATAATAAAATTAAGAAAAAGAAAATCTTTGTGAAAATAATAATGCTAATTCTGATGATGTCACTAAAAAAAACAAGAAAATATTAAAATGGATATTTTTGGAAAAGAAAATTTTTCTGCAAAAAAAATTAGTCATACAAAAAACAATGAAATATACTACAATTCTTATGATAACATTGAAGATAAAGAAAATGATATAAATTCATATCAACACATTAAGCAAAATTCTGAGGATGAGCATGATTCTGAAGATGATAAAAATTTATTAAATAAACAATTTGAAAATAGTGTTGAATATTATAGTTCTTTAAATAACAAAACTAATTATTTTGATCAATTTCATCAATTTAATGATTATGAGTTTGAAGAATCAAAATCAACAAAGGAAAAAAATAATAATAATGATAAAAATTTAATAAAAATAAATCAGATTAAATCTGAACAATCAACTTTAGTTCAAATATATCCAAAAGAAGAATCTGATAAGGAGATTACTTATTGTATGGAAATATCATTACCACACCAAAATTCTGAACATGTTTTTGTTGTTAAAAAAATAAATTATGTTGTATGTTAAAAAATTGAGTTTTTCGAATTTTTTGCAACTTAAAATATCAAAAAATTATTTTTCTTTTATTTTACGTATACATACATTATAACATTGTATAAATTTTTATTTAAAATTCCTAGAATAATAATTATTTAAGATATATAATGTTGATATAATATAGAGAAATATAAAATTTTTATAATGATTGATTAAAAAATTAATTTTAAATATATGCAAATTATATTCTTTACAATTAAATTTTTAACAATTATAAAATTATTTCTTGAACAAAAATGATTTTAATTGTCCTAAACTGTTCTTATTTTATTATACTATAATAGTACTTTATAATATTGACATTGAAAAATTTTTTACTGTCATATTATCCCTCTTTATAACACTCCATTATCCTGTTTTAATTTCTTTCTTTAATGTCTATTTTTATTTCTATTTTTAATTGTGTTAAATACGGAACTTTATCAAAATAATATAATTAAAATAAAGTTTTTTTTATTTCATTTTTTATAAAAAAATATTATTAATTAAATAAACAAACCATAATTGAGTAATATAATTTTAATAAAAAAACATAGTATATTTTTATTATTAGTTTTATTATTTAAACACTTAAATTTTTTATGAAACAGTATGTATTAATAACCTTTTATTTATACAATAATATATCTATATTTACAAATTAAACATTATATTATAAGATGCATAATGAAAATAAAATATTATAGATATTTTAAAACTATTAATATAACATAATTATTTAAATTTTTATGTTAAGGAAGATGTTTTTTTAAATTACTAATAAAATTTGTGAACCAGTAAAATGTCACAATAATATGTTAAATCGATAATTTAAATAGAAATTAGTAAATATTTAATAATTCACAATTATTTTAAATTTTTTTATAAATATAAATTTATATTTATATCTTTGACTTTTAATATTAATATAAAACAAAAACAATTTAAATTTTATATTAAAAAATATAATCTACATAAAATTAAACTTAATTTTTTATGTTTTATATCAATATTTTTCAATCTATTAAAAATCTTTTTAAAGTATATTTAATAAGCTTAAATTAGAATTAAAATAATTATATATTATAGTATTTTTAAACATTTATTTAAAATATACTATATTTTTTAGAAATTATTTTTTTTATGTCAAATATTTTAAATATTTTAATTTAAAAAACTTTTTATTCTTAAGTATATTTTGACTTATTTAAATAGATATAAGTAAATAATTATTCTTTAAATTACATTTTACAAAAATTTAATTAATTCTTTAATTTAATTTTTTTTAAAAAATTAATTGTTTTAATTATATGTAAACTATTCAAATTAATATTTTTATAATTTATTACAAAACTAAACGATTAAATAACTTAGAACTAGAAAAATGTATTAAATTTCATTTTTTAAAAGTCTTGTAAATGTTTAAATTTAATTATTATATTTTAATTTTTTCCTGTCAAAATTATAAACTTTGTAATTGTATTTTGTTATATTTTTGAGTTTATTTTTTTAGAAATTTAAAATTAATTTAACATATCAAATAAATATTTTTTAAATTTATCCATTAATGAACACAATTACCTTAGAAAAACTTTGCAATGTATTTGAAACGAATAACGATACAAAAACAGATCAATTAAATAATATTGATTGCTTTTATACTAGTTATTGTTTTAAAGAAATAATAAATCAGATCAATACTAACTATAATTGTTACAATAAATACAAAATAGTTTTTTTTTATAAAGATAAATTTATAATAAGAAATTTAAATACAATGCAAGATTTTGATTGTTTTTTTACATTAGATTTAAAAACATATTATAATATATTAAAAAATCAATTAATACTTTTCGAAGGACGTACTTATAATTTTGATTATTATAAAGAAGATAAATTTAAAGAAATATTAAAATATTGTTATGGAGTTAAACATTTTTTAAAAAATTTAGACAATATTAAACATCTTCCTAAAAACGATTTTAAAGAATTTGAAAACCGATTAATTAAATATAACAAAAACATTTTAAAAACAATAGATGATGAAAATGAGTATGATATTACATTTAAAGATCTTTGGTATAACGGTTATGGATTTCAATGGAATGGTTCTAATTATAGTAAAAATAATAGTATACATAATAAAAGCGAGATAAATCAAAATAAAAAATCTAAATATTTTATAAACGAAAATATACATTATGAACCAACTTTAAATAATAGTAATTTTTCATCAAATTTATTAAATAATAGTTATTCTGATATGGAAAACTCTAACAATAATATTACATTAATTTTATCATTATTAACACCATTTGCGATGATATCAATTTTATTCATATTTATAATATTATTTATATATAAAAGAAAAAAATATAACTAATTATTAAAATTTTACTTTACATAAAGTTTTTTTATATAACTCTTTTTATTTATTTAAATTTGATACAAAATTTATCAAAATTTATTTATAAACTTTAGTACTTTTTTTAACTATCAATAAAAACTTTTTAGATATCAACATAATATTGAAAAAAATTTATGTTAATTAATATTACTTTAATCCACAAATAACATTAAAACAATTTTATAATTGTGGTATAATTACCACATGATTCAATTAAAACTTCCCGCAAAAAATAAAAATAAATATTTATTTTTAGCTAACCTAATAAATAGAACGATATGATAACAACTATGAATAAAATAAAGTCAAATAGCAGCAATAAGTATCAGCGTTATGACTAATAACATACAACAACACAATAATAATAAACCATTTAATTATAAAAAAAATCTATATCTTAAAAAGGTAGCATCCTAGAAGAGTTCTTCTCTTCAGGTCGCCTACCTGCAATTAATACCACAATTATAAAAAATAAATTTTTTCCTACCGGTTTTTTATGAAATAAATTTAAAATTATATAATACAAATACCATATTATATTTTCAATTTTTGCATAAAGATACTTTGTTTTTTTATTATTAGATTAAAAAAGATAATTTTTTATAAAATTACAGCATCGTAAAATATTTAATTTAAATTAAAAAAATTTTTGCTGTAAAATTTAAATTTATTAACAAAAATCATCATAAGAAATTATATATAAAAATAGGTGTATATTTTATAATAATAAATAAATTTTAATATTTTTAGTAGAAAAACATTAAAAAAAAGTTATTTTAACGTTTTTATAATTTTTATGCTATTTTAAATATTTTGTTTGGTAACTCTATTTATTTTTATATTTTAACATAAATCTAATATGTAATTCATTAAACGTTTATATGAATAAATTTAAAGAATTAAAAAGCATTTCTATTTTTTTAAACATGATTATTTAAACAAACAAACAATTTCATTGTAAATTGTTATTATAAATTGTTCTGAATGTTCATAAAAATCTTTATATGCACAAATAATATTATTATTTGATATTGAATACCTTTTTGATAATCCAAAATTTATTAAATAACCAAAACATTTTAAAGTATCACAAAAAATGAGTAATAATAGAAGAATAAAAAAATAATAACCTATGTTTCCCATGAATAACAATAGTATAAATAAGATTATATCTCTTATGATAGTTGATTTTTCTAATATGCAGTAAATCATAATAATCATAAACAAAAAAATTGATAACGATTTCATGGGTCATAATTTACAAAATAATCAAAAATTTATAAAAAAATAATTTTTTAGTTTGCAATAAAAAACGAAAAAACTTACATATAATTATGAATTATATTTGTTATTATCATTGTATTAGATATGTTTTTTTTAATGAAATAAATTAATAATAATTTAATTTGTTCATTATAAAAGTTAAGCAAATAAATATTTATAATTTCGATTAATAAATTCATTGATGTTATATTCATTATTACAATAATAGATTATTTTTATAATTTTGTATTCAATTTTTTATAAAAAACTGATTTTAATGCAATTTTTAACAAATTTCTATATCAAAACATTTAAAATAAGTTTCGATGTATAAAATGCATTTAAAATATTTGTAAAACAATTACCACATTATTTAATTTAATTGTTTAATCAATCATTTTAATATATCGTTTAATTTATACATTAATCTATTATATATGATTAGTAAAATATAATTGATTTGTGACTCATTATATGAAGTTTCAATATAAGAACATAAATAATATACAATTTATAGAATACCATATAAATAAAAGCATTAATATACGAATAAACCTTTTTTTGAGCTCATTTAAAATACTTCATCACAATAATTAACTATTCAAATTTAAATAATTTTTTAAATTAAATAAAATATTATTTTTAATATTGTGGTAAAATAATTACCACATTGTTTAATTTAATTGTTCAATTTATCATCTTTCTTATATCATTTAATTTATATATTAATTTATATGTTAATTTATTTTATTTTTTAGAACAATAAAAATATAAATAGGTTTTAACACCTAAACATATAGCAAGCAAGAAGAAAAATAAGACACGTTTCAAATATAACACAAATACCGTAAATAAAATTATTCTATTAAAAACAAAAGTGTACGAAAGAAGTCTCTTGTAAGAAAAACCTAAGCTTTGGTGGACTTCCGCAAGACTTTGCTATTAATATAAAAATATTTTTTTTATAATGCTGCAAAATTATTGATATCGTGTAAAAAACAATAAATTTTATTTTTTAATAAAATTTATTAAGTTTTTTTTAATTTTAAAAATAACATTTATTGATTTAAAAATAGAAATTATATATTATTATTCGATTTAATACAATAATTTACTTAAAATAAAGTGATTTAGATGTTTTAGTAAAATATCTATGTTTATTATTAAGTCTTATATTAAAGGTTTGGTTAATTTGTTAAAAAATATTGTTTTTTATTATATATGTGTCATATATAATAATTTTTAAAAGAAAATTTCTAATTTAAAATTTGCTTTGTTTAAATTTAAAATTTAAAAAAATTTATACTATCATTATAGTTTAAAAAACTTTATTTTACAAATTTTTTAAAATTTAAAAAAAATTATACTATCATTATAGTTTAAAAAACTTTATTTTATAAATTTTTTATAAAAATAAAAATCTAATATAAAATTAATTTTTAATAAATTTTAGTTAATTGGTTTTATAAAGAAAACATTCTGATTTTTATATAATATAAATTATGTATAAAGTTTATATATTTTTAAATTAAAATAGTAATAGTTACTTTTATTAAATATACCATTTTCAAACAATAAAATTATAAAAAGATTAACTTTTATACGTATATACAATTTTTTTGTATTTTTTGTTTTTAATTAATTAGAAAAAAAAATTTAAAATTTTTTTTTAAAATTTTAATTATTGTTATTTTACAAAACAAATTCAATTTTAATTATTTAAAATGAAATATAAAACAATATCAAACGATAATTCTATTTTTATCTTTTTTATATAAAGACTATTAAAAACTAAAACTTTAAAAAATCATAAACATGTATACATAAATTCTCATATATAACAAAATTCAAAAATTAAAAAAATAAAACAGTACTTATATATATGTAATAAATTTATAAAATTTAATACTTTAAATGTCTTTTTAAAATACTTTTTATGAACTTTTGATATTAAATATTTCTAAATTTAATATTACAAGACTTTATAAAATTCAACAAAACTTTAACACATTAAAATTTATTGATAAACATTTAAAATCTCAAAAATAACATCTAAATATTGCTTATCTTTAGAAACAATTAATTTTTCCATTTTATTACGTAATTCAAGTCTCTCCTTTTGATAGATATCAAATATTTTTTTAATTAATATAAAAATTTTATCATCAATAATTTTTTCTTCAAAATATTTTTTTACAATTAAATCATCTGGATAAAGCTCATTTATTTTATATGTAAAATACGTTAATTTAAATTCTTCAAGATCATTACAAGATTTTTTTGCCCGTTGAGGTTGAAAATTTAGAAAATCATCAAACATTTGATAGATTGTACCAGCAAGATTTGTTAATGATAGTAAATAATCTGGAATATTTACATTATTCATTACAAATCCGCAATATAAAGGCATATAGACTGTATATGCACTAGTTTTTAGTTCACAAATTTTATTATAAATATGTTTTGTGTATTCGTATTTAAATTTTGATTTTGTATCTAAAATCTGTCCTAAACATGTAATAAAATACGTTTCTCGATAAATTTTTTTACATTTTAAATTTATTAATTTAGTGCCTAAAGTAAAAAAAAATAACGAATCTCGAAGAGAAAACATTTTTCTTATAAAATGATAACACGGTTTGTTTCTTCTTATTTTTGACATATCCATAATATCATCAGAAATAAGAAATGAAGAATGAAACAATTCAAATACAAACTGTGTTATTTCTTTCTCATTTTCTGAAATTTTATTTTGTTTATTAAATTTACACATGTGAGTAAAAAATATAGATCTTGTTTTTTTACCACCTATAATATTATAATCTAACATATCAAATATTTTTTTAAATCATTATCCTTACATATCTCAGTGATCTTTCTTGTTAAAATTTTAGAATCTTTAATCATGAGGATATTAATCACAAATTTAAATATTTAAATTTTAATTAATCTAAAGTAGGTAATAAAATTTTAATTTTTTTTTAATTATTTTAGATTAAAACTAAATTTTTTATATTAAAATTTTATTTAGAAAAGTTCAATAATTTACATTTTTAAAAATATAATTCAATATTTAGTTATCTTGAAAAATAAAAATTTCGAATTTATAAAATAAAATAAATGTCAAATTTAATTATATTTATGTTTTAAAATATATTAAAATTTTTTTAATGATTTTTTTATAACTAACAAAATTGAATTTGATATTTATAAAAAATTAATAAACATATTTTAAAATATTAAATTTTTTTTGTGTACAAAAAAAATTGCAATAAATATTAATTTAGATTAAATTCTTTAATCTTAATTCGGAAGCGTAAAATTTTCTTAGATGCTAATAATAGCTTTATTTATTTTTCCAAAATTATAAAATTTTATGATAAATTCGACAAGATTTCAAAATTATGTAAGTGTAACATTAAAAATTATACATTTTTTGATTAAAGATTAAATTGAATAACTTTATATATATATAAATTCTTTTACAAAATTCTGTATGTAAGATTAAGAAAATTAAAATAAAATATCAGTTTTTTAATGATTTTTTTATTAATAATTACGGCCAAGTTTTGAATTTTATGAAATTTTTTTGATTTAATTAGATTTAATAAAAAATATTTTTAATTATATAAAGTATTCTTTATGAATAGAGTTAGTATTTTAAAATTATGTGATGGTTTTTAAGATTTAAAATTTATAAAAACACAATATCGATTTAAAATTTTGTAAAATTGTTAAATTAGTAGGTATAAATTAACAAATTTTATTTATTTTTATTTTTTCAATTTATTCTATATATAATTTAGGTAAAAAAATAAACGTAAATTTGCATATTTTAATTTATAAGATATCTAAATTTCAATAAAAAAAAATATAATAAATTTAAATCAATATATGATTACTTAATATTGTGATTTTAAAAACATTAGATTTTTATTAAAAAATTTAAAATTATAAATTCTTTATATTTTTAAAATAAATTATTTCTAATACAAGAAAACATTAACTTAAAAATAATTATGTGTAAAAAAAATAAATTTAAATGTTTTTTTAAACAATGATTTTATGGATTACAAATTTATATTTTAAATGCGCAAACTTGTATATGTTATAATTTTACTTTAATTTAAGAATTTTTAATTTTGTTACAAATGAATAATAGATTGTGAATCTTATATGAAATTATTTTTTTTCTTATTTTTTTTATTGAAAAAAGTTAAATAAACTAAATAATTATATTTATATTGAAACGAGTAAAATTTAGACAAATCATTGATTCTGTTTACGTATAACAAAATTGATATGATTTATATATAAATAAATAATGTATTTTAATTTAATTAAAAGAATTTATAAAAAAACTATTTAATTAAACTTAAAATAATTTAAGTATTTATTTTTATAAAAATGTTCATAATGATTTAAAAATTATAATTAAATATATTTTAATAAAATTGAAAGATAAAAATATACAAAAAAATCAAATATTAAAAATATTAAATAAATACATTATATTAATTAAAAATACTATTGAAATTTTAAATAATTTTAACATAATTTTTTTTAATACGTAATATAATTTCAAATATATGAAATATAATAGGGTTCATTTTTTTAATATAACTCGTTGTGGTGGTAATACATAATCAACATTCAGATTCTCTAAACATCTGTTTAAAAATGAAATAAACATAGTTTTTCTCTCAAGATATAATTCATAATTTTGACTATTTGTTTTATATTGCATATAAATTTTCATATGAAGTTTATTACTATTTTCTATAAATTCATAGTTTACCATTACATATTCTGTATAATGTTCAGGATTTTCTCTTAAAAATTTTTCTAATAAACTTTTTAAATTAAGTAACTTTGATTGATCAGTTCTAGAATTGATTTGAATTTTATGAGAATCTGCTACAATGCCACTTCTTCGTACATTTGTAATTACTAATCCACTTAAAACATTATTTGGTATATATACACACGTACCATTCCATCTGAAAAACACAGTACTAAATACATTTAGTTCTGCTACTACGAGATTCTCAATCTCACCGTCTATTTTAATAAATACTCTATCTCCAATGTCATACGGATGAATCATAAATAAAAATATTAAAGAGTTTATGGCATTAGAACTGAATGAATTTGAGAAAATCTGTGCTCCCAAAATGGCACTTAGAATACCAGACGTAGAATCAACTTCTGAAAAAGCCTTTAAATATAACATAACAAACGCTATTAAAATAAACATTATTTTCACAAATACACTTACATTATCTATCACAGAATTCATTTGAATTAGATTCTTATTAAGAAAATATTTTTCTCTAAAAACATGTTCTTTAATGTTATAAATTCCTTCTTTATCTAATAAATATTTTTTGCTTTTTTTAATAATTTTAAGTAAATTTATAAAATAGAGTGGTTCTGAAAAATATTTTTCTAAATCTCCTAATTCCATGATTTTATTCAATGTGCTTAATTTTTTATATAAATTATTTGATTCTAGTCTTAATTCCTTTTTATATTTTTCAGAGTATATATTAATATTTTTATATTTATAAGTACTAGTAAATTCTTTTAAAAGAATTCTTCTTTTTATAATATCTTCTTCAATTGGTTCAGTATCATTGCAGTATTTAGAAATTAAAAACTGGCTTTTTTTATAAACTGGATTATCAGCATCTTTTATAATAAACTTAAAAAACCCCTTCATTTTATCTGTTTCTTTATTTAAAATACCAATAGTCTCAACTAGCGAAGACTTTTTATTCTTAAAAATTTCATCATTTGTATTGATTTTGTCATTTACATAATCCTCACTATTATTATTTTCATAATAGCTATTTCTAGGGTTTTTAACAAATATAAATGGATTTTCATCATTTGTGAATGTATTATTAATGATGAAAGTTTCTGTATTTTCAATATAATTTTTATGATTTTTAGAATCAATATAATTGTTATTATCTTCTAAATCAATTTCATAATTATCTTCATTTGAATCATTATGTTTATCATTATTAATCGTTATTTCTTCATATTCTGTTCTAACATAATCTTTTACTTCGAGTTCATTCATTTCAAGTATAGAAATAAGTGTTTCTTCAAGTAAACATCTTCGTATCCTTTCAATGTAAATTGTATAATTAAAATTACTAGCAATTTTTTTACTCCATATTTTTAATAGAACAAACAATAAGATAGTAATTAACATAATTATAAGTGCATCTTTAAAATAAACTTCAACTTTATAATCATTTTCTATACATCCATTACAATTTTTATATGAAATAAAAGACAAAAAGCAAATTGTTATTAGAACTAAAATTATATGTTCATATAATTCGTTAATATAATAAATTATAGAATTACACAAAGTAAGTTTTTTCAGTAACCAGTAAGATATATGTTTTAAAGCCAAACTTAAAATAACAAATGTTATAAGTGATATACTTAAAATAACAAACATAAATCCAAGACTTATATAATCTATATTATTTGAGTCATATTTTAATGTGAGTTGTACATCTCGACTAAAATACGAAAGAATTAATAGAAATGTTGATATTATCATTAATTTCCCATATCTTGAATTAATAATATCCACAAAATGATTTTTTATATTTGAAAGAAAAGATGAATTTGGAATCTCAGTTGATTTAAACGTAGTATCCATAATAAGGGTGAGAAATTGATTTGATATAAATAAATATTTAAAATAATAGAATATGTTATTTATAAAGAAGTTGATAATAAATTTTTAAAAGAAACTTTTAATTAAAAAACGTATTTTTTATTATATAAAAAATTAAAAAAATATTTAATCATTTAAATCATAATTTTTATACAAAAATATGGTTTTATTTTTATTAATAAAAAAAATTAACTTTTAAATTCTTTTGATGTTTATTTCTGTTGTATTTTTGAATTAAATAAAAGATTTTTTTATAAACTACATCTAAATGAAATATTTTAAATTTTAGTATTTGAAATAAAATTTAAAAATACTATATGTTTTTATTATTAACTTTTTTTTTAATAAACTTGGTTGTTATTTACTTAATTTAATCAAGATTGTAATATAAGTTATATTTATTTAAATTTTTATTTTATAAATTTAATACTTTTTTTTATTAAAAAAAGCATTTTTATAATTGTAAAGTAAAGTACTAATAAAATTAATATTTATTAGCTATTTAAATTAATAAAAACTCGAAAAATATCAAGTTATATATTTTAAAAAATTATTAATATATGTTAATAATTTAATTTGTTTGTTTTATTTATAGAATAAAGTAATTTTTAAAAAAATCAAATATTGAGTATTATAATATGTTATATATAATTACAAAAATAATTAAAAATGTAAATAAAAAAAAATATATGATTTTGTTCGTTTAAAATTTATATAAAAAAGATTTATACATTATTTTATTCTTAAGATTTTAATTAAATATAAAATGTAATATAATATACTAATTTTTTTGTTTTGCATTTTAAAAACTATTAAAAAACTAATTTATAAATTTAAAAATATATGATAAAGAATATAAATTCTATCAAATTAAGTGATGTATATTATTAACAAAAAACTTACATTTTTTAACATTAACTTATAATATAAAAAACTTTAAGTATAGATAATGCAATAATCATTTAAAAACTTATTATCTATTGTCAAAAAATGCTATATTTAAATTAAAATAAATTTTTCTTATAAAGGTCTAAATATCAATGAATCATTTTTTTATATAAAATAATTTTATTTATTTTTCATTTACATTCTATAAATTATTAGTTTATGATAAATTTTGAATTTTTTTTAGTTTAAACAATTAGACTATATTTTAAAAATAATTTTTTGAGAAATAAATTAGAAAAAAGGTATAAAATAATAATATTTATTTTTTTATATTATTTAAATATTATTCACTTTAAAAAACCAAAATTTAATTTTTATGTATATAAAATTTTTAAACAATACTTAATAGGAAATTATTAACTTTTTTTTAATTATATATTATACTTAATTACAAAATTTTTATACTAGTTACAGCAATTATTAATTATGATCTTTTAATAAAATATATTGAAAATTACTTAAACATAAAAAATAACTGTTGTAATATATATATATTTAAAATAAAAACAAAAATAATTTAATTTTTTTTCACAATTATTAATTTTAAAAATACAAAAACTTTATAATTTTTACTTAATTTGACATATATTAGATTTTCCATCTTTAATAAACACTTTATAAACATTATTTGCATTTTCATATAGCCCATTTTTAAGACTAATTACAATAAACTGACTATTATTAAATTCTTTTTTTAAAATTTCCCCTATATTTTGAGTGTAATTCAAATCTAAAGCAGAATCAATCTCATCAAAAATATAAAACGGAGTTGGTTTATATGTTAGAATAGAAAAAATCATACACAGTGCAATAAGACTTCTTTGTCCACCACTTAATTCATTAAGAGATTCTTTCCAATTTCCTATTTTTACTTTCATTTCAAATAAATTTGATTTATTGTTTTTTATAATTTTTACATCAGAGTCTTTAAAAAAATATCTTAAAAATTTTCCTATTTCCAGATTAAGATGCTTAAAAGCTCTATCATTTTCTTTAATTCCAAGTAAATCAAAATTTGCGATGCTATTAAGTATTTTTTGTTTATCTAATTCGAGTAACTGAATTTTTTCTTGTATATTTTTATCATCAATTCATTTTTTTCTAATAAATTGAAATTTGAAGATTCCATTCTAATAGCTTTGGTCTCTTTACATATTGCAATATTTGATTCCAATTCTGATAATTGTGTTATTATATCCTTATGATTTTGCTCATCTATTTCTTTATTAGAAATACAAAAAATATTTCTGTCAATTTTAAATTGATCTGAAACGTCTATAAAACTATTTGAAAAATCATTTGAATTAGTAAATGTTAAATTTACAGATTCATCACTAGTCAATTGTTTGTTAATTTCGTTGTATAATTTTATTATTCGAATTTTTAGTTTGGAAATATTTTTTATTAAATACTGTTGTTTGGGCTCAAAACCTTCAATTTGTCGTGTACTGAGTCTTTTATTACTAATCTTAATTTCGTCTTCACCTAATTTGTTTTGTAAATTAATAATTTTCTTTCTTATTTCTTCTAAAGATTGTTCGTTTTTCAAAATTTGTTCTTTAATGCTTTTGATTTTTTCTTCATTTTTTTTATTTTGTGTTTTTATATGACTTATGTTCTATTTTCTTCTTTTATAGCTTCTATAATATTTTTACGTATAAATTCTAATTCTTTTCTTATATCCAAATTATCAAATTTAGAAATTGTATCAATTTTTATATTTAATAAATTAAATTCTTCCTCTAATTCGATTTTCTGACTATATTCTTTTTGTTGTTTCTTGAGTGTCAGCAATTCATCACTATATTTTTTATATTGAGCATTTTTGTACTCATCATTTTTATTTTTTCTCTAAAATTTCAATATCTGATCTTTTTATTATATCAATTTTATAATTTAATTTACCACCTGTAAGTGTACCTTTAGGATCATAAATTGAACCATCAAGTGTTACACATATTATTTTATATTCATAGCATATTTTTTGAGCAGCATCAGAATATTCAAAAATAAAATATCCATTAAAAACATGCTCCATTGCTTTTTTATATTTAGAATCAAATTCTACTAAATCTATAGCATGTATACCTCCTTCATTTTTAACTTTTCTAATTAAATCATTTTTGATATACTTTGCATTTATTTTACTAAGAGGTATTACAGAAACACGTTTTTCTGAATCTTTTAGTAACTTTGACCCAGTCTGTTCATCGTTAACAATAATATATTTGGCTTTATTTCCTAGAATTGTAAATATAGCTTCTCTATATTTTTCATTTTTTAAATTTATATTTTCATCTACCGTTCCAAATATATTATGACCTGGTGTGTAATTTATTTTGGATTTTAAACTAAAATATTTCCGTTTATCTTCTTCATGTTCATCTAAATTTATCTTAGATTTGCTTATATTAACTATTTTTTTTTCGATTTCATCAATATTAAAAGAAGTAAATTTTTTAATCTAAATTCTAATTCAACTTTTTTTGTTTCAATATATTTAATTCTTCAAAAACATCAATATTATTATTTAATCCTGTGTTTAAACTTTTAATTTTTTTATCAATAAATTTTCTTTTTCCTTTAAAATTTTTAAATCATACTTTTTTTCTGGTAAACTGATAATTTTAATACAATTTAATTTATCATTTAAATTATTATTTTTTAACTCATCATATTTAATTTTTTCATCATCTAACATTTCTTTTATATTAATATTATTTTCATCAGATTCAATACATTCTAAATCATTCATTCTTTGCTCAACTTCATCTAGTAAATTTTTATCTTTTATATAATTTTCTAAATAATTTTTTAAACTTAAAATATTTTTAGATAATTCATCTTCAAAGATTATTTTTTTAATTTTTGATGTTCTTTTGATAAAATTTTTAAATTTTCTTTGTTTGTTTTATACTTATTAAACAATTCCCTTTCAGATCTTAATCTGTTATAAAAAGGAGATATATGTTTAATTATTGTATCTTTTACTTCAATCAATTTCAATTCTTTCTTTTCGAGTGCTGTAATTGCCTTTTCTTTTTCTTTAATAAAAGATCGTGTTCCCGATGTCTCTTCTATTAAATTACCTATTTCTTTACTTTTCATATTCAATATTTTTGTGATATGTCCTTGCATAATAATAAAAAAAAATTCACCTTTTTCAGAATTGATGCCCATATTGCTGCACAACTTATGAATAGTGTTCATTGAACAAGAATGATTATTTAGCATGAATTTCGATTTTCCCATGAAATCATATGATCTTGATATGATAATTTCATTATAATCAACATATCCTTCGGGACTTTTGTTTTTGTCACTATTGTTCAAAACTATTGTTACTTTACAATCTTTTCTTTTTACATTAATTAATTCTTTAAGGGAATTTGTTCGTAGTAATTTTCTACTTTCTAATCCAAGTACAAAAATTATAGCATCAACAATATTACTTTTTCCAGAACCGTTTAGACCAGTAATAGCATTATAAAATTTATCTAAATTTTTTATAGTTGTTTTTTCTTCATAACATTTAAATCCGTCTAAAATTATATCTTTTATGTACATACTAAGGGTAATTAAAATAATTAGAAATTGTCAAAAAAAATAATTAAAATTTAAAAAATATGTTTTTTAAAAAGTAGTTATTTTATAAATTTATTCACAAAAATAATATATGATGAATGTAATTAGTATTAAGATATAAAATTATATTATCTTATTATTTTACGTATTAATTATTGTTTTTTTTATTGAAGATTTCGTATTTAATATTTTAAAATTTTACTCTATTTTTTTATCTATAAACAATATCTACATGTTAATATAGTTAAGATAGATCAACAACATGAAAAATCTAATATATTTATATTTCATTTTATTTTTATAAAATAAAAATTATATAGATTTAATAGTAGAATGAAATATTTAAATGTAATTTTATATTTAAATTATTAGAAAGTAAATAATTTTAAGATTTACTCAATACTTAAAATTGTATTTGAAAATTAAATATTTGTTAATTTTTTTTATATATTTAAAATATAGTATAGTATTTATAGGTTTAATTTGTAAATAATTTTTTTACATGCATCTAATTATAAAATTTTATATTGAATCATTTTGATTATTATTATATTATATAGAAAAAAATTTAAAAAATTTAATAATTATGTATTCTTTTAATGATAAAACAATCAACTGATTAAATTTTCATTTTATATAAAAAAAAGAAATATTTTTTACAGGATAAATTTTATAATGTTGTTTAAAAATTTTAATAGTATTAATTACTAATAAGAAATTTTTATACCATTAATATCATAAAATTATTTAATTGTTAATAATTATTACTTTTTTGCTATGTTATTATCACATTAACAAACAATAGATTGCTTATATTTTCTTTTAATTCTATGATTCTGCCTTATATCCTGTAATTCATTAAAATACTATTAAAAATGTTCTTAAAGTTATAAATAAAAAAAATGCTTATATTCGATAGGTGATTTATTATTACATTCTGTATTTAAAGAATTTTGCCACTAAACCGTCTCATATTATCAGATATAGTACTATTTTTGCTTTACAACTATATAACAAACCTAATTCATTTATAGTTCAATATTTTTCTGATTTTTCTGATTTTTCTGTTTTATCTAAACGTTAATACTATATATATCATAATCAATTACTGATTTAAATAATAAAATGATAATATTTTTATTTTTAGAAAAAATAAATATTGCAATTTTATAAAAATTAATTTTTAGTTGTTTAAAAATGTAATTAATTTAATAATTAATTATCTAATAAAAAAATTCATCATGATTTATATGTCTATTTATTATATTCTTAAATTTATATTAAATTATTGTATTTTTAAATATATAATGAAATAAAATATAATTACAACATTTTATATCTTTAAAATGTAAATATTTTAAGTATTATTTATTGTTAAAAAATTATTTAAAAACTTTTACTTTAACAATATATAAATCTATGTAAAAACCATTAAGTAAATTAATAAAAGATAAAATTTTTAAAATATTGAAATGTTTTTAAGTTATTTTAAAAATTATAAGAAAAAGCTGTTTTATTATTTCATAAAAAATTACAATATAAAGATTACACTTTTAAATTAATAGAAACTCAAGATTATATTTTTATTTTATAAATGAAAAAATAACA